>JABUQX010048381.1:0-25000 GCA_015478945.1 Trachelipus rathkii
TTTCAGAAACAGACAAACACATTTCCCATCTGTTAGCGAAACCATTGATGAATGCATGAACGTTCTTTTGGCTTCTAGCAGCGATGAAGAGTCTTGTTCGAGTGTGTCAAGGACACTCTGTCTTTGATCGAAGATTATCAAAAATCGGATGAAGATCCATTGGTTTGATGGCGTGATGATGTAAAAGTTTTCACATCTTGCAGAACTCGCCAGGGAATACTTAGCATGCCCTTCAACAAGTGTGGCTAGTGAGCGTCTTTTCAGCGGTGCAGATCTCATTTACGAAGAAAAGAAAAGCAAACTCTCCCTTGAAAGGACTCAGAAGCTTTAGTTTTTGAAGCATAAATTGAGAATTATTAATTTCAACTACTATTATATATATATATATATATATAATCTTTTTCCAAATGGGTGGAGGCTGGGGAAAGAGATTGGTGGGGTGCAAAAGAGTTGGGTCCAAGTGGCATGTATTCTACATATATATATATATATATATATATATATATATATATAGCAGCAGTATATATATATATATATATATATATATATATATAGATAAAAAGAGCACAGTATATATATATATATATATATATATATATATATATATATATATATATATATATATATATATATATATATATATATATATATATATATATATATATATATGAATTACTTGTACAGAGTGTGAAAAGAAAGTATGCGCTATCCGCATCCGCAATCTGCGGATATTTATTTTTACCAGCCGCACCCGCAGATACTTTACAATCACCATCCCCTGTCACTCTTTAATATATATATATATATATATATATATATATATATATATATATATATATTTATATATATATATATATAGTATATAAAGATATATATCTTTATATTATATTATTATATATATATATATATATATATATATATATATATATATATATATATATATATATATATATATATAATGGTATATATATATATATATATATGATAGGAGTATATACATATATATATATATATATATATATATATATATATATATATATATATATATATATATATATATATATATTTTGTGTACAAAAAGAAGAGAGTCCGGCAGTGTGCAGTCATGGCTGGATTAAGTAGAATTTTAATATAAATATTAATTAATTTTAGATTATATTGATGAGAAGAGGATGGAGGTAGTAGGAAAGTTATGAATGGTAGGAAGATGGCTGGGAAATTAAATCCTTGGTGGATGTACAGGGACTAAGTCTTGAGCGCTAGGGTTTTGCATGAGTATATGTTGTTACCTGTGTTAATGTATAGTAGGGGAAACTATGATAGAAATAAGAGATATAGATCTAAGGTGCAATATGTTCAGATGGATAATCTTAGGGGCGTGTTAGTGTGAGAAGAATTGTAAAATAAGGAATGAACGTATTATAGAGTTGTGTGTGGTGTGAAGAAAGGCGTAATGAGTGAATAAATCCAGTGTATTGAGAGATTGTTTGGTCATTTAGAGCAAGTATGGGTGAAATAGTGGGTTGGTTTAGTAGATGTATAGTGGTGAGTATGATGGAATTGATCAGCTGGGAGACCAAAGAAAGTGGAGATTGAGTAAGTAAAGGAATGTTAGTTTGGTAGTAGAGACGAGAGAGGAAAGACGCATAATAATAGTAATGGCGGGGTTTTATGATGGGGTATGGTGAAACCCACATTGACGAGAGGTCACAGTGATGCCCTGCTTATTTTACGCTGATGATTTGGTTTTGTGTGACGAATCTGAGTAAGAGTTTGAGAGGATTGGTAGAGTGTTTGGCAGAGTGTGTAAAATTAAGGGATTGGTAAATGTAGATGAAATGAATAAGGTGATGGTAGTGAATAGGGGAGATTCCGCTCTGTGAAGTCATGTTGATAATGAGCAATTGAAATAAGTATCTGAGTTTAAATATTTACGATATATGTTGGATGAAAAGGAATGGATGATGCAGAGTGGAAAGTTGTGAATGGTTGGAAGATGGCTGGTGCTATTAAACCTTGGTAAGGCCGTGGGATCACTTCTCTGCGCACGCTGTCGATTTACATGATTGGTGTTATTGTCTGAGTTAATGTCTGGTAATGAAACTATGGTCTGGAATTAGAAGTGTAGAACTAAGGTACAATCAGTTCAGATAGGCAGGGAGTGTTAGTGAGAGAAGATTGATGTGAGGAATGAACTTGTTTCCAGATGTGTGGTGAAGAAAGGCACAATGAGAGAATAAACGAGAGTGCATTATGTTGAATTTGTTATATGTCATGGTTCACACTTTCTGGAAAGTCAGGGAAGGTCAGGGAAAGTCAGGAAAAAAAATTGGTCAGGGAAAGTCAGGGAAACGTTTTAAGATATGCTGAAAGTCAGGGAAATTCCAAAAAAGTCAGGGAAATTTTAAAATTTCAAAACATATGAAGAATGATCCATGGACCAAGTTGCATATTTTTGATATATTTTTCCTTATTGTATAATTGTGGAATAAGAGATGCATTTGATATGAATGAAAAGGATGGGCGAGGAATGACATTCCATAAATCTACTTCTATCCTGTTTCTTTCTATTTTTAGTTCACTATTACCTATTATTCTTCCTATTCTGTTCGTAGAGGTTGTTCCAAGTTCATCCTTTCGATTGAAGGTGATTGGTATATGGATGTGTTTTAGACTGTATGACTTATGACTTAATCTGTTTATATCTTTTTCTTTTTAGGGATTTATACTTTTTGAGGTGTTTTTTTGAGGTTTGACTAAGCGATTTTGGATTTTTGTGCAGTTGAAGGTATTTATTATTTAATTTATAAAATGACTTCTCAAACAAAAACTAACTTTAACTACCAGTGGTTGGACGTCAAATTCTGAACCCACAGTTTATCAGGTGGTTGGGCAAAGGACCTGATAGTTAGGCATACCAAAAAGTATGTAAAAAGAACTTGATCTACTCCAACATGGGACGGCAAAACCAGTTTCACATTCGCAGGGAAACTCTTGAATTTAATCAAAAACTCAGCAGGACCAAATCCATCATTGAAAACTTTTCGTTACATGTCTCTAATAATACAAATATTAGTGAAAGTGTGTGCACTGAAAATTATGCCATTCCATCAACTTCTAATCATACTTAACCGATTGTAAATGACCCTGAGTGTTCTATTAATAACCAACCAAAACCAGTTTATCAATCAGTTTCATCTTTTTGCATTAAAGACGATGTTACAAGATCTGAAATACTATGGGCATTAAAGGTGGTGGATGATAAAATGTCTTTAAACTCGTGTGCAGATATAGGGGGAAACATTTAAATTAATGTTTCCAGATAGTGCTGTAGCTTTCAAATTTTAAAATGGGGCCGATGAAATGTAAATATGTGATTAACCATGGACTTGCTCCCTATTTTTCTAGAAAGCAAAAGCACAATACACGCTACTTTGCAGTGAAGCTCATTCTACCCATGAATTAAAATTCAAAATATTTTTGGATGGTGATTGTCTTTCTAAGAGACTTGATTAGTTTTTTCTTCTATAGTATCTGGGAATCAATGTTATGTGGAATTGTGGCAAATTATTAAATTAGGACTGATATTTTCGCATGGAAATGTGACAGTGGAAGGAGGGTTTTCTATAAATTAAGCAATTTTAGTGGAGAATCTGAAAGAACATAGTCTGATTTCTCAAAGAACAGTGCACAATGCTATAAGATCTCATGAAAGTATTCATAAAGTTCCTATCACTCAAAAAATGTTGACAAGAGCTGCCCATAGGAGATATGAAGAACATCTCAAAGAGTCAAAACAGAACCAAAAAGAAGAAGAGAATAAAAAGGTTGAAAAAAGAAAGTTATCCATACAGATCTATAAACTTGAAGAGCAGCGAAAGATGTTAAAACTGAAAGCTTTGACAGAAGAAGATGCTATAAAATCAAAAATTCAGATGCTTGAGAAGAAAAAGTTATCCTAAATCTCCCCCATTTAGAACTTTTTGTGATCACAGTGGACGCTATTCACCTACTAATGTAAGCTATTAATTTATTTTCTTTTTGTATAAATAAAACTTTACTTTTGGAAAAAAATAAAAAAGGAGTGTGTTGGACGGCTATGGGGAAGGTATAGGATGATTACTAAAAAAATTTTTTTTAAATTCATCCATGATGATGAACAGTTTCTAAAGTAAATTTTCAATAATTTGGTATATGTTGAAATAGGCTGCAATAATGATTAATAGATATTTATACACCAAAATAACGAACACTATTAGGGAAATTTGCGGATTTGGTCAGGGAAGGTCAGGGAAAGTCAGGGAATTCAAATTACAAAATTTCAGAGTGAACCCTGTGTATGAGAAGAATGGAAAACTTTAGGCGGGTTGGCAGATCTATAGTGGTGAGTGCTAGGATTAGAACGTCTTGGACAATGTCTAAAGTGAAAGAAAAAGAAGAAAGGTGAGTTTGGCAGAGGTGAGAAGAGAGGTGCATAATAGTAATGTATGGCTGGGTTCTTTGTGGGGGTGGGGATAGTTGTGAGCCTGGCCCAAGGGATGAACCCCACATTGACGAGAGGTTACCACAGTAAGGGTCCGTCACAGTCTTGTAAAGCATTTAGGTGGATTTATTTTAACTGTGATGAGCTTTCATTTAATGGCATGTAGGCTTCGGACTTTACATCATGCTCTTCTACTTAACTGTCTTATTTCCTTGCATGTTACACACCCTACTATTTTTTATAAACAGGTTTATTATATATATATATATATATATATATATATATATATATATATATATATATATATATATATATATATATATATATATATATATATATATATATATATATATATATATATATATATATATATATATATAATATAAATATATATATATATATATTATTGATATGTTATTTACTTAATGAAACTTGAAAAGATTATATATATATATATATATATATATATATATATATATATATATACATATACACAAATATATATATATATATATATATATATATATATATATATATATATATATATATATATATATATATATATATATATATATATATATATATATATATATATATATATATATATATATATATATATATATATATATATATATATATAGTAATAATTTATGTAAATACAAATTTTTTCTGGCTCTATATTGAGCACAGATATGGGGTGGAGGATGGCATCCGTGCATTAGACTTATTATGTATTTAGTGCGGCGTCGATGCTATGATAGGCCTGTGGTGCCGGATTGTAATTCACTTATGCCGTTTGCCTTATCGCTGGTTTTCCATGTTGGAGCATGCTTGTAGAGTTAGCAGCAGTAAACAGGCTGTGGCGTTTGCCAGAGGGAGCGTGCTTTGGTTATCACGCCGCGGCTTGGTTGACGCCAGAAAGAACAGCGCTATGAACACTATAGCGAGTTGCCAATGGCAGTCAGGCGATGGATGCGCAACCAGTCAACAGCAGCCGCCAGGTGATATATCATCGATTGCAGGCGGCAATTACGTTCAAAAGAGATCCACAATAAAACAGGTTTTTTGGTAGCTGCGGCCTCGTTAGTGCCATTAGGCTGCATCAGGCTGGTAAGACAAACATGCTACCATAGGCTGTTGGTTGATTAGCTGTTGGGAGAGCATGTCGAAATGATTGCTCGAGCTTGGATAGTTTTTTGTCGCGTCGTATAACAAATAAGGTACTCAAGAACCCATAGTGATAGCAATCATCACTGAGTTTCCTATATGGCAGATACAGGTTGCGTTGATGGTGGTATTGCATGTCAGCCACAGTGCTCGATATTTATATATTACGCTTATTTATTGCTGGGAGTTATACCCACACAACTGTTGATCGGAATGGTTTACGAAGCACACTCGATCAAATGCAATCATCTTCTTTTTTTTTTAGATATATATATATATATATATATATATATATATATATATATATATATATATATATATATATATAAAGTTATATAAGTGTTATATATTATATTTATATATATATATATATATATATATATATATATATATATATATATATATATAACATTAGATTACGTTATCAAGATAAAAATTTTAATAAATATTTTAGTCAAATAAAATTATCATTAAAAATTAAAAATCCATTCTTTATCGTTTTTAATTGATTACATTCGCTATTAAAGTTATCATTGTTAATATGCAAGTATATATGTATGTATATATATATATATATATATATATATATATATATATATATATATATATATATATATATATATATATATATATATATATATATATATATATATATATATATATATATATATATATATATATATATATATATATATATATATATATAAAAAGGATGTTCTGTGTGTTTTTTCACACTCTCTCCCGTACATAATGATGGACACCTCCAATAGTTTAAATTTTCATATTAAAGTTATAAGTTTGAAATAAATTAATTTAAATTTAGATTTACCCCAAATAATAATAACATCCCCCACCCGATGAATATTATTTGAAAAATATATCCATTTACACCAAGGGAAAATCAAATCGTAAAAATAACACTACGTCTTAAGTAGTATATCAATAATATACAATATGATTCCCGGTTATAACGGTGTTAACTTAAATCCCACTCTGAGAGGCTGTTACTACAAATATCGAACGAAAATGATTTCAGCCAATATTCAAAAATCTCAACTCAATTTTTTAAAAAAGTGTCTACAAAACTTAGTAATCCCAAAAACTTTAATACCCACCCATTACAAACCCAATAAACATGATCCATTCCCAGAACTATACAAATCCATATTAAAACATACTATCCAAAAAACAAAACTACAAATTTCAGCCACTTATAGAAAATGCAACCATTTGTTTAAAAAATTTCAAACCAATTGGTATAATTTCCACCCAACTAATCACTCTCATCTCACCAACCTACTAGATGCAGCTCATTCTTATAAAAACAATATTATTATAAATAAAAATAGAAAACTGGATCAAAAATTTCAATTGATTTTCAAAAACAGCTTCTGGTGTTTAGCATCATCCCACATCATCATAAAAAATCTATCCGATTATTCTCCAAATTTCTATGAACTCACCCTACTCGGATACGGTTTATCTTTTGCCCTGGAAAAAGGAGAAGATTACCTCCAATTCTTCACAAATTTTGATTATTGGGAAAAAAACCATAAAAATACATATAAAAATCTAAATTTAGACATCATGAAAGGTTACCTACTTAATAGTCTCACATCAAATAATAAAAAAGAAAAACTTCCCGCCCTCTTCTACACAGCCCTTAGCACCTTACAAAAAAATCAAAATATAATTATAACCAGAAGCGACAAGGGCAATAATATAGTCATTTTAAACACCAATGACTACACCAACAAATGTCAAACTCTTCTCCAAGATCATATAACCTATTCTCCCCTTACTAACAATCCTCAAAAAAATTCTTTCAACACCTTCAACAGTAACCTAAAAAAGCTCACAAAAGATTTCCCCGATATCCACGAAAAAAACAAAGCCCATATGACGCGTATCTCAAAATTCTATGGTATCCCCAAACTCCACAAACCAAACCACCCTCTACGCCCCATAATTTCCAATACAAATTGCAACACATACAAACTATCAACATGGCTATCCAATATATTAAAAACCCTACTTGGCAATATTTCTCCCGCTCATATAAAAAACACCCCTGATTTTATACAAAAAACCCACCAACTTAACCCTACCACCCATCAATTTTTAAGCTTTGATGTAAAATCACTTTTCACCTCAGTCCCCGTAGACCATACCTTACAATTACTTGAAGAATACATAACCAACAATAACATAATTCTCCCTTACCCCTTCCCCCTAATCAAAAAACTAATATTACTCACCCTCAACCACAATTACTTTAGCTTCAATGAAAATTACTTTAAACAAACATCTGGACTATCCATGGGATCACCCCTCTCCCCAATCCTTGCCAATATATACATGGAACTCCTAGAACATAATTATATCTTACCCTACACATCCACCCACAACATCACATGGCTGCGTTATGTTGATGACGTTTTCGCAGCCATACCCAAACACATACAATTCAACAACCTTCTCAATCATATAAACAACCTTCATCCCTCCATCACTTTTACCTATGAACTTTCGACAAACGACACACTCCCATTCCTTGATACATTACTAACCTGGCACAAAGCAACTCACATAACATACGCCGTCTACCGCAAACCTTCCTCCAACCCTGCTTACACCCATTGGTATTCCACTCATTCCAACTCAATAAAACAAGCCACCCTCACCGCCCTCTATATTCGTGCACTACGAATCTGCTCCCCCAATCATCTCGCCTCCGAAACCAAATTCCTTTTCTCAACATTCACAAAATTAAATTACCCCCCCATTTTATTAATAAATCCTACCATATAGCCAAAAAAAATTCTACAACCCCACTAATACCAACAACATGAATAATAAAACTTTTCTTCCTATACCCCTCCCAAATAATAAAAACATTAAACAATTTTTTCCCAACACTATACATTTCACCCAAAATAACTCATTTACCTTAAAAAATCGTTTAAAACCCCCTACCCCCAACAATCCCAATACAAACTGCATATATAAAATCCCCTGTCAAAACTGCCCATCCATATACATAGGCGAAACCAATGATTTAATAAGACGAACCCAACAACATAAAGATGATTTAACCGAAGACCGTATTAATTCCGCCCTCACCCACCACAGATCCCAATACAATCATAACATCGACATACAAAACACTTCCATAATAAAAACCGCCAATAACACTCAGAAAAGAAAGATAATAGAATCTATTTATATATACAACACCAACAACTACAACAAACAAAAAGGCGAGTATCCTCTGGATTATTTACAAAATGCAATATTGTTATCCTCTAAATATTTCACCCCTTTAAAAAAAACAAATACACCAACCAACTAAATCCTTAAATTCTTTCACTTATATCTTACCTCAAAACCTTAACAGTCTCTCTCCTAATCTTTAACTTGAAAAATGTTTAAGCAAACTTAAACGAAAGCTAGTTATAATATTGTGCTAAAATAAATGTGATTTCGTTAATCATCCCATCCCATCTTAAATATAAATAAAGTGCCATTCCCACGTTTAAAATTTTTAATGATAATTTTAATTCATTAAATCTCATATACCCATTCCTTTTTATCGTTTTTAATTAATTACATTCGCTATCAAATATATTTTTGTATATAGTTTATATATTTATATATATATATATATATATATATATATATATATATATATATATATATATATATATATATATATATATATATATATATATATATATATATATATATATGTATGTTCCCACCTTCAGCTGACGGTTGAGTGTGCTTACGCACAACTAATCCCGTACATAATGATGGACACCTCCAATAGTTTAAATTTCCACATTAAAGTTATAAGTTTAAAATAAATTAATTTAAATTTAGATTTACCCCAATTAATATTAATAATAACATCCCCCATCCGATGAATATTATTTGAAAAATATATCCATTTACACCAAGGGAAAATCAAATCGTAAAAATAACACTACGTCTTAAGTAGTATATCAATAATATATATATATATATATATATATATATATTATAGTATATGTATATATATATATGTCTATATATATATATATATATATATATAGTAGTATATATAGTATATATATATATATATATATATATATATATATATATATATATATATATATATATATTTACTTACTTTCATCCTTTCTCTCCCCTCCCCCAATATTAATTGAGACACACTCCCCCCAGCACCCCGGCTGCCGCCACTGGGCGGTTCCACAGGCTTGATAGGAGTGAAGAGAAATCGTAGCAGAGAGCACCCCAAAAGGAGGTGCTCTATTGTGTCATGGGAATTATAACATCTGGTGCAATATATTATCTAGTTTGAATCTATATTTATATTGCATGAGTTTTGGGTGGTGACCTGATCTGCTCCGGGCGAGGTCGATTTGGCCTCTTCTGGACAGCGTTTCTTCTCTAGGGGAAAGTTTTGGGGAGGGGGTGTTTAGTAATTTGTTATTTGGGCGGTTTTGTAGGTATGTGTTGGTTAGATGTGTATGGATATGTGTAATCCATGACCTATTGGGAGGGGGAGGGGGAATTATGTTGTAAGTGTTGTAATAGAATTGAGCTGGTGAAGAAGGGGGGATTTTAGTCTTTGTCGGGGGGGATTGGAGAGAATTTGGTGACAAGGGTGGGTTGGATTACGGGTTTTCTGATAGAATTGAGTCCCCACCATCTCCAGGTGCTGGGGAGGATGGAAGTTTCGTCGTGTAAATGTTGGATTGGGGTGGTTTTTGTGCAACCTGTGATAATTCTGAGAGCTGTATTTTGAGAGATTTGTAATTTATTTGTGTTTGATTTTGAGAGTGCTGGGAACCATGCTGGTGAGGCATAGTTTAGATTTGTTCTAAGGAGTTGTTTATAAGTAGTGGTGAGTGTCTTTTTTATGTTTAGAATTTATAATAAGAAAGGGTCTGCAGAGGTTTATTACGCCGGGTTGAGGAAGTGATTTGTCGATGGGGGAGAAGTCAGTGGAGTGTCATGGGTTAGTCCTATTTTTGGGGTTTTGTTTAGTGGAAGGAGGTTGTTGTAGGGTGATTATAGGATGGAGGGAGGATTGGTGACGTTAAAAGAGTAATGGAGGATTTAAGGGGGATGCTGTCATTCTGTTGGAGGTTAACCATTTTCTAATAGATGTAAATATTCTTGGGTATGTTGTGGCTATGTTTACGCCTGGGTGCTGGGTAAGACTGATGTCGTCTGCGAAGTAATTGGTTGGTTGGGGTGGGTAGATCTGCTGTAAAAAAGTTGAACAAGAATGGAGAGAGAAATGATACCCTGTGGACGCCATTTTGTAATTCTGATAGAATGAGAGAGGTTTTTGGTATGAGACCTTACGAAACGATTAGAGGAAATTGAAGCATTCATTTTTTCAAGTCATTATTTATCTCAGGGGAGAGGATTTTGAATAAGATGACTGGTGTCGAATGCTTTGTTTATGTCTATTGCGTGAGTATTGATTCGGAAGGGGATAGTCATTAATGATGTAAGGCACAGTAAGGGAGGTGAGTTGTAGAGAGTGGTTGCTTTTGAATGTTGGAAATCTGGGAGAGTAATGGGGTGGGAAAGTATTAATTTCTCTAGTAGTTTACTAATGGAGCAAAGCAGAGAAATTAGGCGATAGGAGGAGGGGGAAAGTGGGTCTCTTTTTGGTTTGAGTTTTGGGATTATGAATGCTTGTTTCCAGATTGGGGGTATGTAGTTGATGCCAAGATTTGTTGAAGATTTCAGTGACAGAGGATTGCTTTTCTCCAAGGTGTTCTTGCGGGAAGTTGATGCTGAGTCGACTCCGTTGCTGTTGAATTTTGAGGGTTTTAAATACCGGCTTCTAACGTTGGTTCAGAATGGGGGTGGGAGGGTGTGGTCTAATTGGAGTTTTCTGAGTTGTTTTTTTTATTTTCCTATTATCAGGGTGGGTGGTAATGGGAGATGTTTGCATAATGTTTAGCAAGACTATCTGATTGTTGTTTTGGGGAAGGGAGGGAGTTATTGGGTAAAGATGGGGATTCGTGGGATTGTGGGGGGTTGTTTTGAGAGTTGTTTAATTTTTTGATGACTGTCCTTATCAGGGTGGGTAAGTCTATGTGAGAGATATTTTGTTGTAAGTATTCTGAAAACTTATTGGTAGTGTTGATAGTTATGAGGTTGGAGATTTGGGCGTTTAGGTTTGTTATTTGGTTGGAAATGTGTGGGGTGTATGGATTGAGTGAGTTTCTTTGTTTAATGAGTTGGCTGATCTCAGGGTTGAGTTTGGGGTTGTATGATTTTCTGTGGCCTTTGGGTATATAGAGGTTTGCTGATTTAATGATTGTATTGTTTAAGTGAATGATGGAGGTGTGTAGGGATGTTGTATCGTCGATTGGTATTGGGTTGATATGGGTTTCGATATGGTTAGTAAATGCAGGCCAGTTTGCTTTTTTGTAGTTAGTGTATGTGGTAGTCTTTTTTTGGGGGGATTGATGTGGGGAATTTAGAGAAATAAGAATAGGGAGGTGGTCCGATTGTAGGTCAGTGATAGTGTCCCAGGTTAGTAAGTGGTGTAAGGGGGGAACAGAATGTAACGTCTGGGGAAGTAGGGGATTGGTTAACTTGGGGAGGGATTCGGGTGGGGAGGTTTTTGGAATTAAGGATATTTAGGGATTCTAATTCGTTAAGGATATGGTTGCCTCGGGGGTCAGAAGGGTAGTCTTTATACCAGGCCGTGTGGTGGGCGTTAAAATCGCCTCCGAGGATGAGATTTGGGTGTGTGGATATTATTGATAGTGGGGGTGTGAGGTTGTTTGGGGGGATTTGGAGAGGTGGGGTGGCGAATATAGAGATTGAAGATGTTATAGGTGGTCTTGTTCAGGAGGATGGAACAAGATTGGGATTTTATTAGTGCGTCTGGTAATAGTATGGAGGTGTCGGAAGTTGTGTTGTGGTAAGTAATGTGGTTATATATATGTATATATATATAAGAAAATATATATATATATATATATATATATATATATATATATATATATATATATATATATATATATATATATATATATATATATATATATATATATATATATATATATATATATATATATACTGTATATATATATATATATATATATATATATATATATATATATATATATATATATATATATATGAAGGGGGAGAGAATATATATATATATATATATATATATATATATATATATATATATATATATATATATATATATATATATATATATATATATTATCTTTAGATAGTTTTGAATAAGTCCTTTAATATCTGCATCTTTTCCAGATATGGGGGATATCAGAAAACAATGAGGAAGCTAAGGTAATGTGTATGCACAGTTTGTAGATACTTGTAGCATAGGGTTATAATTCAGATGAGAATAATAAACAAGAAAAAGCAAACCTCTTTTAAGTTTTTAATCAAGTGCAATAAAGCTAACCATAAATTGTACACAAGTTTTCTTTACAATAGAATACTGTAAATTCTTTGAAATCTGTTTTAGTTACCAATATAGTGAATATACACTTAAAGTTTACTAATAAATATAAAATATATGAACATATCGCACCTGTTAGTTTCTCATTGTATTAGATATTAAGCTTGTTTTTACCCTTCACAATATGACTTTATTTCACATAGGTATTTACAAAGACCTATAAAACATAAATATTTAAATCTTGATACAGATATACACTAATATGTAGTGATGTTGTGAAAGAAAGATGAATTTTATTTTGAATTGGAGCGCTTTGTGTCGCTGCGGTTGATTCGTTGCCTATTAACCGCGAGAGGTTGCGGGGTTAATCCTGTGCATAGTTGTGTGGGCTTTATCATCCTGAGGGCATGAAATAAAACTCGGCTGTGTGCACTTGGTGGAGTCAGACTGAAGGGTGTATTTTGCTGTATTTGAAGTTAAAAGTTACAAAAGTTTGCGGAATAGAAGTTATTAAGCAATTTAATTATAGTAACGGTTTAAATTAATGAAAAGATCTTTGCATTTGATGAGATACTTAAGTTAAACTGGAACGTATTGCAATATCATTGTGTTGGGAATGGATAGAACCAGTTAACTTTTATTAAGTTGTCATGTTGCAAATGGTTGTAATGGTATATATAGCAGTAAGCTGGGCTTTGTATTTGTAAAATCCTAACATGCAAGATTTTTAATCTTAAATTTCAATTACAGCTCTACCACATCTCAGAGCTTTTGATTCTAATTCAAAAGCATGAAATTTTTTTTTTTAACACAATGCAAACTTCTTAGATTTTTTCTAAATTCATAATACAGTAGATTATTATTATTATTATTATTATTATTATTATTATTATTATTATTATTATTATTATTATTATTATTATTATTATTATTATTATTATTATTATTATTATTATTATTATTATTATTATTATTATTATTATTTATTTATTTATTTATTTTGCTTTTCCCTTTTCCCAGTTAGTTTTTCATCCATCTCCTTTTTACGTACTTCTGTTCATATAATTTCTTGTTCTCCGTCAGAAGCAGCCCCTCCAACTTCCCTATGGCTGCTCCATTATCTCTCCTGGTGTCCATCCCTACTCTGGTGTGGGGCCCATCCGAGATCCGCCTTTCGTGGTTGAGGGTGCTGCGTTGTACTGTTCCTTAGGTCTTTGACCGACGTCCATTGGAAGCGACCCGGAACCTTTGCTCCAACCAATGAGCAGGCTACCACTTGAGTGAATAATCCAAAGACACTTTCTTTCTGTGTAGTGCAACAGCACAACATCTGGAGGTAAGGTTCGAGTTAAAATCACCCCACTACTTCCATGTGTTGCATCAGGTCTGATTTCGGGTTTTGGTCTCTGCCTAGAGTGGGGTTGTGCACACCCCATTATGTTCTCTTATATTATTTCCTTTCATTATACCAGGCAGTCTTGTGTTTATATGTTATTTGCTTTATTGCTATATTTGTTAATCTATTTATAAGTTTTCGCATTAATGATGTTTTCATTTCATAACTAAAAATAAAATTAAAGGTTTAAAGAAAGATATCCACCATCTTCCTTTTAAAGAAAGGTAACCACCTCGTCTGACCCTCCCCTGGCTACTTTCAGACCATGTTCCAACAAGGGGTTTGATATACTCTTGGACGAGATGATCCACTACACAAACCCATCCCTTTCCCTTGTTTGGAAGATTAGAAAACTTCCGGAGTCGAGCTTGTTGAAGGAGCTTCTTCGTCACAAGCTGTCTCCTCCGTTCGGGTGCCCCAAATGTCTTCACAAATGCTAAACTCGCTTCTAGACTTTTTATTTCAGCACCCGCGTATTTGCAAGCGATATCTGACCCTCTTCCAGGTGCACTCGAGGATGCGTCATAAACGCTTTACTTCACTTACGATCCTATCTCTACACTTCATAGTCCTCTCGCCTTTTCCCTGCTACGCCTCAGAAAGGGTCCTCACTACTAATAACCCACCCCCCCTAACTAACGCCACAACGAACGTATTCGCACCGTTTTGCGAACTCAAAGTTCCGTTTTTGAAATGATGACATCCTTGGGTAAGATTCCTATTATCTCCACCCAGGATGTTGTGCGCAAAATTTCGAAGGGTACAATATTCGCCACGGAAATTAAGATTAATACATTTGATGACATTCTCGCTCATTTACAAAAAATTAGTAGCATGGCCTGTCACAAATGTTATCAGGTTCCCTTCCTGTGCTGATGCTCCCTTTTCTCTTAACCTTAGGCTGCTTTTAACTTTAAGCACGATTTTTTGCACCCATGAAAATTAAACATGTTTTACTTTTTATATAGTTCACCCGTACATTCCTCGCCCTCGCTGTAGATGTCATATATTTGGCCACCCCAAGAAATATGGCCGATCCTCCCAGGAGATCTGTCTCAGATGTGGCAGTGGCTTTTACACTTCCTGTGAAAACCCTCCATGCTGCCCCAATTGCAAATTACCCCATATTGCTTCCTTTATCAAATGATAATCGTTTTTTATTTTAACAAGTAATCATGGAACTTTGTATCCTGCAAAATTGGACAGGTGCGAAGTCACACCCTCTGCCAAAGACAAATTTTGATTTCTCCCATACTTCTGCGAATTCCTTCGTGAGTTAGACAACTGTAACCAGTTGAGACCCTCACCATCAACAGACTTCAAATCCGCTGTTTCCTCACAATCCCTCCTCAGCAGTACTCCGACAGGGATCCCATGCTCCCTCGAAGACTGCAAAATTTCTCTCATTGCCAATTGCCCTCCTAATTCCCCTAATATGGTCTGTACGAGTGGTCGTCGGTGGTCCCCAGAACGTACATCTCTCTTTTATGGCACCTGCACTGCCGACATTCACGCATAACTCACTGGTACTCTGGCTACTTGACCCCTCCAGGATTCCTTGGTGGTACACCCTTTGTTTAAAGAGAACACGTCCTTGCCCCATCCCTGCTGATGGACGTCCTTTTCTTAAGCGAATGGCGTCGACTTCCCCCTTGAAACTCGCCCGCCTTCACATAACTCTGTCTCTCATACTGACGGTAAAGTTTCTACTACTCCTCGTCGGGGCTATTCATTTACTTATCAGGCCTCCAATTTCCTTAAAACTGCTTCCCGTGGTTGCTCTGGCAGATCACCCGCAGCTCCTTCAAAGAGAGCTCTCGTACCTCACACTCCCCTTTTAGAAACCCACTGATGCGAAGCAACAATAACTCACCTAAAGAAAATTGCTTGTGAGTGAAGAGATTGGAGTTTCTTGAAAGATCGAAGATTAAAAATAATGCCACATATATTTATTAAATGTTTTATTAATTATACATCTCGCTTCATTTTACATGTGAGAATATAACAAAGGTGGATCCTTCTTTGCTTTATGCTACACAATAAAATTACTACTATGGTATTTAGTCCAGATACGTAAATCAAGAGTTCCTGAAAGAAGATAAAAATAAAAAGAAAATAAAAATAAAATTAAAACACTAATATTAAAATTAAATTTTGTCGAAACTAAATGTCTCATAAATTAAACGTAATACTTCTTCAACGACGACGTCACTCCATAAAACGAAATCCTTCTTCATCGACGACGTCACTTCCTTCCTAATTATAAAATACTTGATAGTTTAGATCACCCACGTTGACGCCTAGACTTCTTTCTCCATTGACACCTGCCAGATCTATTCCGGAGACTCCATATCCATATCCTCTGAAGTCATCTTGAGGATAACCGGGTTCCTCAAAGCCTGTGTCTGCTGATTAGTCAGAAGTATCTCAGCCAGATTAGTCTAAGTTGCGTATTGAGACAACTCATTTTTGCCCTCTCTCGTCGGACTTTCCCATTCGGTCCTCCACTCCGAAAATCACTAATCCTATCCCAGCATCAGCCAAGAAGGCAAAACCTTAAGCGGATGAGGGAACATCCTCAGAATCATCCCTTGCTCAGTCTTTGTCAGTAGTTGATGTGAAGTGTAACTTCGCTCGCCTTATGGGCTAGGGCCCGCCCTCTGCTGTTGGGGTCTCTGCGGATCTCATCCCCCGATTGCAGTGCACTTGCCTTCTCCATGATCTCCCCCCTCCCCCAGGATGTGAAATCCCTATTCGTAGGGTGCTACATGGCCCTTCTTTTATGCCAAGACTCTCCGTCCTCACACACCTCTGATGCTAAAAAATCGAGACCATGTCACGGTTCGCCCCGTTAACTAATTGTTATATCAGTTTTTTTCACCATACCTACTTTCCTCCAGTGGAATTGTAATGGATATTATCCCAACTTTGAAGAATTTAGCTAGACTAATTGTAACCCAGTGTCTGAAGGCTATTTGAATTCAGAAAATTAACTTCTGTGGTTCGGCTACTCACTTTTATGAATCGGTTCCATACACCCCAGTACCCCTAGTACGAACTCATTTACGTGGTGACTGCCCCGTTTACTTTGATTGTGCTTTTACTTTATGTTCTATCTATCTTGTCAATTCACCAAAGCTGACCTTATAGCACCATTTCTGCAACTCCTGTCCTCTATGCTCATGCTGGGGACTTCATCCTTTGTCATCCATTGTGGGATAATTAATATAATAATAATAATAATAATAATAATAATTATAATTATAATTATTATTATTATTATTATTATTATTATTATTATTATTATTATTATTATTATTATTATTATTATTATTATTATTATTATTATTATTATTATTATCTCAATTTGTATATGGATGGGGCTAAAGAATTAGAGGTGGGGTGGCAGAGGTGTTAGAATGAGGGAGAATGGAAGAGAGTGGAGGGTGCTCTATCTATTATATGCGGATGATTTGGTTTTGTGTGGCAAATCTTGAAGAAAGTTTAAGAGGATTGGTAAAGAGATTTGGCAGGGTGTAAAAGGAGGGGCTTGAAACGGATAAGAATGATTATGGTTAAATGTGAGGACAGCAGTCCTCAGAAGTTATGTTAGGATGATGAGCAGCTGGAACATGTGTCAGAGTTTAAATATTTAGGATATATGTCAGATGAAAAGGGAACGTTGTGAATAGTAGAAAGGTGGCTGGTGCAATTAAATTCTTGGTAGATGTAAAGGGACTTAGTCTTGGTCTAACATGTGAGGGTATGTTGTTACCTGTGTTAATGTATATAGTAATGAGAATATGGTCTGGAATAAGAAGTATATCTAAAGTTCAATTTGTTCAGATGGACAATCTTGACGTGTGTTAGGTGTGAGAATTGATAAAATGAGGAATGAGCGTATTAGAGAGTTGTTTGGTGAAGAAAGGTAAATGAGAGAATAAATGAAAGTACACTGAGATGAGATGGATGATAGTTGGTTAGTTAAGCGGATGTATAGTGGTGAATATGGGAATCTACAGGCTGTGAGACTGAAGAAAGTGGATTGAGTTAGTAATGGAATGCATAGATAGTAATGCTGAGATTTTTTTCAGTAGCGTGCAATGTATAATTGGAGTAAATGGCGGGGTTTGTGAGGGTATGGTGGTGGCCCACTTAAATATGCGGGATGAACCTATGACACAGAAGGTGGGCATCTGGTTGCGTCCCAATGGTAGATTTTTCTGGACTGTGATGCGAGTCTCGCCAAAAAGGTATAAAGGGGGTGGTGAGGCATCTTTTCTTTTTCGACTTGTCATACTGCTTGGCTTCTGTTTCCATTGATACGGCACCTACCCCCCAGCTCCGGGAGAAGGTGATTATTATTATTATTATTATTATTATTATTATTATTATTATTATTATTATTATTATTATTATTATTATTATTATTATTATTATTATTATTAAAATAAATAGGTTGTTTAATTTTTATCATTCTGAAGTGAAGAAGAAACGTTTGAAGGGAACGAGGAAGGGGGAGAATTGGTGCGAAAATTATGGTAGTAATTGGACAATCTTATAATATTATTAAGTCATTTAAATGTTGTGAATGTGACTACGCCCTCTGAACACAGACATGCTTTAAAGTTTATCACATGTTAAAGACCTTCAAATATTAAATTATTTAATTGTCCTCAGTGCGATTACACACATGCAATCGTGAAAAGAGAACTTAATCAAGCACTTGTTAACGCATTCAGAAACTAAATTATTATTTAAGTGTACTTGTGTGAATTTGCTTTTGCAAAGAAAAAGCAAGGCTTAGTCCGACACATGTTAATTCATTCTTGAAAACATCAGTGTAATCAGTGTGTGATTATGGTTGTAATCGAATATTTAACAAAGCACATGTTATCACACTCTAAAATTAACCTATTTTAAATGTCACCGCGTGCGATTTTGCTAATTATAAGCACAGTTTAAGCAGACATGTTAACACACACTAAAATAAATTACTGAATGTCCTCGCCGTGTGATCATTATGCCTGTAGTCGAAAAGATAGTTTATTTCATCACATGTTACCACTGATACAAAGTTATTTATGTCCTGAGTGCGAGTATGTGTGTAATCATAAGCGTAATAATTTAGAGCAACATATGTTAAATTAATAATACAAAGTTATATCAGTGTACACAATGTATCATGCTTGCAATAGTGAAAGGAAAACTTAGTAAAGCATCTGTTAACGCACGTAAACAAAAACTATTTAAATGTTGCGAGTGTGAATTTCTGGGTTTAATTCGCCATATGTTAACTCATTCTAGAGTTAAGTTAAATGTCCCCATTGTGATTATTCTTTGCACCGAAAAGAGCTTGACTAAACACTCTGTTATCACACCTGGGCTGCTATTTAGATACCTGAATGTGACTATGGTAGTAATTATAAGCATAGTATAATCAGCACATGGCAACTCATGTGCTAAGAAATTTCCTCTGAAGATATCGTTAAAGATGTTGATAGAGCAAAGCAGTTGTAATATTTGGCATTATGGAGTCATTTGCATTTATGTTAAAAAAATGTTTATTTCCTTGATAATTAGTTGCCTAGAAAGGCGCATTTTTTATACTCTTATGCGGTATTTCATAATTAAATGAATATTAAATTTTAACATTTTTAGAGCAGTACTAAACACATTTTTAGAAGAGTAGTACTAGCTTTTATCATCATCACCACCCATCTTCTCCCCTAAAAGACTGGCGCGGTAAGGTGCGGTAGCATGCGCTGGAAACGGGAAAACTAGTTGAAGAATATGACACAAGTCGAAAAGAAAGCACGGAATAATCAAGGCTCCTTTTATAACTTTAGTGAGAACTGTCGCAGTCAGAAACTTCGACCCTAGGAGCTTCACGGAACTGCGGACCCTCATGGCATCTCGTCAATGTAGGGTTCATCCCTTTGCCCAGCATGTGGGTCACAACCATACCCCCACAAAACCCTGCCATCCATTCACTCCTATTGTGCACCTTTCTTCTCGCATCTGCCAAACTCACATTTCTCTTTGTATCCAGGCATCCTTTATTGAGTCAACTTTTTTCTTCGGTCTTCTCCAGCCGGTCGATTTCCAGCGCATACCACCACCATCCAGGTCAACCAACCGATATCATCCATACTTTCCATTACGACCAATCCATCTCTCCGTACTTTCATTTATTCTCTCATTACCCCTTTCTTCACCATAACTCCTTAATACGTTCATTCCTCATTTTATCAACAATTTTTCTCACATCTAGCACACCCTAAGATTGTCCATCTGAACACATTGTACTTTAGATCTATACCTCTTATCCCAGACCATAGTTTCACTACATTAACACAGGTAACAAACATACCCTCATGTAAGACCCTAGCGCACTCAAGACTTAGTCCTTTTACATCCACCGAGGATTGCAAATTCAGCCACCTTCCTACACATTCACAACTTTTTCTACTGGCTCCTGCATCATCCGTTCTTTTCATCCAACATATATCCTAAATATTTAAAACTCAGACACTTGTTCCAGCTGCTCACCACCCAACATAACAACACCGACTACCCTCACTACAAAGAACTACATACCTCACTTTTATCTACGCTACTTCTTCAAACCCTCCCCTCCACACACCTGCCAAATCTCTTTAACAATCCTCTCCTCTCTTCAGATTCCCAACACAAAGCCAAATCATCTGCATATAATAGGTAGGGCACCCTCCAGTCCTTTCATTCTCCATCTTTCTAACTCCATCCCCTGCCACCCCCACCCTAATTTTTTCATAACTCCATCCATATACAAATTGAACAACCAAGGAGACATAATACATCTCTGCCTCAATTCTTGCTATTATTAATATTAAAATCACTTTCGACTCTATTTATTCCTACACACATCGCGTTTCAATATCGTCAAACATACTTTGATTCAGCTTCATCACCAACACTCATATAATGCCTGCTAACACTTCCATGTTTCTCTCTATTAAATCAGTATCACGCCTGTTGTAATCCATAAACTCCAAATACAATTTATTCTTTTCTCTCTCATTTTTCAATCATTTGTTCATCGTAAAGATTTGGTCCACATCTCTACCACTTCTCGAAGCGCACCTTGTTCTTCTCACTCAATCAATCCTTCAGTCACCGACGCACCCTTTCGACCAAAATACCAGCATATATCTACCTACAACACTCATTAAACTAATTCCCCTATAATTCTACAGTTACCCTTATATAAGGATACTATTATGTTCTCCTCCAATCCCTCGGTGAACTATACCCTCCAGTATAAACGCTTTCTTTGTTACACAACCCCATATCCAATCAATCCTTCGCCTCCGTTCTTTGATCATTTCACCAGTAATTTTTCATCCATACCCAAGATCTTTACATTTTTCAACTTTCTTAAGCTCTACCCACTCTCCCTCTTTACTAATGCCCTCATCCCCAAAATAATTTCCATACTTCTTGCACCATCAGACTCCTCACATTCACTATCACCTCCTTATTCTTCATTACTAATGTTATGCAGTGATTTTCTCAAAGTATAACTCCAATAATACTTCTCATATTCATTTCCATATCTGTTACGAAGCACCATCCCTATTCATTATTCTAAGCAGACTCCCTTATTCTAATTCTTAACCTTTCCCGCTTCCTTCCAGAAGAACTTCCTATTGCCTTGTAAGTACTCATTCATCCTTCTTCCAAACTTTTTACCTTTTTATTTTTTTTTTTTTTTTTTTTTTTTTTTTTTTTTTTTTTATCCTACATGTATAAATCTTTTAGTATTCTCTTTACCTCCCTTACTTCATGGCTCTTAGTACATTCAACCACGCTCTTTTTTTTACTTTTTTGCATCACCCTTTCATTCCACCACTCACTGTTAACATTCTTACTCCTACTCTACACATCCAGTCATCCACACATACTTTTGCTCTACTAACAACCGCTTCCTTCATCTGCTTCCAGATTTGTTTAGTTTCTACTTGTTCACATTCAACTAATTCACTTGCAAGCGCTCTTAAATACTTATACTTATTACCTTGTTTACCTAACTTCTCACTCTTAATTCTACCCTTCTTCCCCTCCTTATCAACTTCATAACTAAGTCCCCACTCAACTTAATTTTACATAAAACAACATAATGATCCGATAATCCCATTCCAACCCCTCACTGCTTTAACATCCAACACATACTCAACATCTCCTTCAACACAAAATCAATCATACTTTTCACTTTTATACCAACTCTATTATACTTATGAATACTCTTTGGTTTAAAGAAAGTATTACTTTACACACATACTTCCTCTCTCTCTCTCACTTCTTCCCCTCCCACTCTCATTTTCTCCTGACACCCCAAAAGCCACCTGTTATACCATTCCTTTTTTTGATAACCTATCCAACCATTTAGGTTACCCGACTCAATCATGAAAACCCTACCACCCCATCCAAAAGATCATCTTCAGATTATCACAGAAAATCGCACTCTTCAACACAGATGGCCCATATGTCACAACCACACATACCTTGGCCTTTTCAAACTTCAAACTTAAATCTAACCATTAGAATTCTAGTACTCACACACATAATCTACCATAGATCTGTACCACAAGTCGCTCATCAAAATTGCCACTCCTCCTCTCCCCCCTTCTCATTCCTTTCCACAGCAACAGCACACCACACTCATTTTCACCGTTTCCTTTCATCTTGTCACAGCGAGCAAATCAAATATGCCCTTTTCTAAATACATCCATCACCTCTCTCCTCAACATTTATTCCTCGTGATATTCCATGTACCCATACGATTCATACACTTTCCCGAAAGATATAAGGCCGCTTACGGCGATCACGACTAGCCATGCATTAGCATTCCTGGCAAAATATAAGTGGTAGTGGGCAGCCAACCCAACATCCACACTGCTGTCCCTTTAACTTCCATCTACGACACGCAGGATACGATGTAGGCAATTTTCTCCCACACATAAGGGATAGGAACTGTGCTATGTTGTTAGAGGAAGAGTGTGCATATAAGTATGTGTATAGATATGTAGATAAAAGGTGGTGTCTGCAAGATGTTGTCTGGAGGATGAGTGTAAATATGAACAGAAGAGGAAGGCGAACCATTAGGCACTGGAATGTCAAGTGGGAGACCCTAAGCATACCATAAGTCAGGGAGTGTATCATCGCAGCGAGTATACGCGCTACTCTACCCCTCCTCTATTAAACACCTATAATTATATACTGTAATTAATTTTATTTTAAATTATTTCAAAATATTTATGAACATTATTTTCACAAAGTTTATTAAGGTATATTTTTGTAGTGAATGGGTTATTAAAAGGGTGCATTGAAGCAAGAAGAACACTTGTAGCTTTCCCTTTATTTAGGTTAAGGGAAACAAATCTTAATATAAAGGTAACTCAGAGAAACAGAAATTTTTAAAAATAAAGTATATAATTCAAAGTGATTCCTCAACTTAAAGGACAAGTTATGATTTAATATGTGGCAAATTTATTCAGCAAAAAAAATTTCCCGCTGAAAAATTTTAAAATAATTTCTTTTTGGCTATTTTGGAAAATTAATTATTAAATACAAAAATAAATTACAGGCTAAAAGAAATTTCTAAAATACCACACAAAGTGTGAGCTTGCTTCTCAGGACAATTGTCGAGTCATAAGAATAAAATTTAACAAATTCTCTCCACTGGAAGCAAGTGGCCTGAAATTACCCTACTCATTAATTTTTCGTGAATAGTGATGATATAGAATTAGTGGTGGTGGTTAAACCGACAGCATATTATATTAAACAGTGACGAATAGCAGTAAGACATTTGTAAGATGTAACGAGACCCTATCGTAAGTAGCATAATAATAATATTTTAAAGATGTAGTTTTAGAGTGACGATAGTGTGAAACATAATGAATTTGTTTAAATAGAAGCCTAGCCTACCCAAAACCCTGGTGCTCAGTGGTAGAGCACCCCTCCAAACTAAGCGAGGGTCCGAGGTTCGCAGCAACGGTCATAAAATGAAAGGTTATCCTTGGGCTTGGCTGGCTCCATCCTGCCTTCGGACGTTGATTGAACACCTCCCAGATAAAACAATATAAGGGATAGTAATGAGAGATATATATATATATATATATATATATATATATAGCAAAGAGTATATATATATATAGTATATATATATATATATATATATATATGAGAGATATATATATATAGTTATAAATATATATATATATATATATATATATATATATATATATATATATATATATATATATATATATATATATATATATATATATATATATATATATATATATTCGATTCATGACAATTAATTGTGCAAAAGTTTTTTGCCACTAACGAATACTCATTGTGTGTTGTGGTGACCTCCAACTCTGCACAGACATTCCTGCAGTCTTGGACGTTTTGCAAGATTTGTCGTAGCAGT
>JABUQX010048381.1:30000-48532 GCA_015478945.1 Trachelipus rathkii
ACCTATAGAAAGAATGAAAGGAAGCGATCTTGGACAGAGTCGAGTCTGGATCGAGGTTTTGGAGCCCAGCAGATCAGTGATTGTTGTTGAGTGAGTTGATGATCGGGTTGTTGTTGTGAGGAAGGAATTGATCGCAGCGAACTTGCAGAAAGCAGAACGAGACAGAGAGTACGAAGGAGGTAGGATAGTGCTGGAAGTAGCACTTTGTGAGGGAGACAGTACGACTCTTATAGAGAGAAAGAGAGTAGTGCTAGTTACTGTTAGGTGCGATTGCATCCTGTTTAGACAGAGAGACGAAGTTGACGAGGGTACGAGGAGAGAGACGAGGCGAAGCGAGGAGGAGAGAGGAAGGAAATGATGTGAGTGAGAAACGGAAAGCGGGTAAAAAGCAACTGTTACAGGGAAGAAGCACTTGGGGCGAGTAGTCAAGCGAATGAGTAGAGAGGAGGCCGAATATCTTACCGAGAGAGACAGGGCTGAAACAACATTGAGGAAGAGGAGTGTAGGAATCGTAACCTCTTCGGCATAAATCCACGCGAGGACAGAAATATGTCTGTGATCCTATGTTGAGAAAATGATTATCCGCGCTCGTACGAGTTTCTTACTTAAGCAAACCTCTATATGGTGCGAATTTAAAGTGAAATTATTGGAGGTCTCTCTACATTTCTTGACAGCCTCACGACAATAAATCAAAAGAGCGCATGAAAAGGTGGGTGTGAAAATGAATCATAAGGAGATCGGAGACAATTATCCGACATATGTGATGTAAAATTATGTTACACACTTTCACACATCATTAAAATTAGATTTAGTTAGAAGTAGATTGGTGGGGCAAGGCTTGCATAGGAACAAAAGACGTGAATGGGTTGAAGAAGCACCGAATTAATCCAAGTATATATCACGATAAAGGAGAGGGACGGTATAAGGAATGCGGACTGAGAATGATGAAGAGATGTATAATCCTATATGTATGGCTAGCATCATATATCTCGGCTAGTTAGAAGAAAGAAGGTCGTTAATGTTAGCTGAAAGGTATTTGACGAGGAGGATTCGGTGCAGAAGTTGGTATGAAAGTAAGAATGATAGTATAAGAGCAACGAGGTTTTATGAAGACAGTATGACATTACTATGGCATGCTAGCCAGGGAGAAATAAAATGATGAGAGGGACAGACAAGGCAAGACTAGGCAAGATCAAGTTAAAGTACCGTTGTTGGGTAAGGAATATTTAATGAAAAGCTCAGATCTGATTTAATATATAGTATTAATAAGAGTAAACAGTAATAATATATTTAAAAAATAAAAAATATTAATTTAATTGATCGTAAAAAAAAACAAAAAAACATGAATTCTTAATTTATTTATTTTTACTGAAAGAAAATTTCCAAAGATTACATAATTTCAATATTACATACGCATTAATTCAAAATAATTAAATAATTATATATAATAATTAGAAAATGTAAATATTAATGGCGTCCTCACGCGCTGTTGCAGGCAAAGCCGAGCTGACTTATGGCGCGACATGGTGTCTGTAGGGGTATCGCGATGCAAAATGCAGGCGATCGAATCTGAGAGGAAGAATTAGCAGTACGTCCTTGGGTTCACGGCTACGGGCCTATTAGCCGTGCAAGGACATGAGTCCATGGCCTTCAGTATTGAGTGCAGTGCCGGGAATGGTTGCTACACATCTAGTGAGTAACGCAAAAATCGATCACCAATTGTACTGCACTTAGGAATCACTAAGTCTGAGAGAGTGCAAGGATCTGAGAGAAGGTTTGGAGATTATATGATAAGGGTAAGAGCGAGACGAAACAAGCTCTCATAAACAACATTCGACTAACCGTGGTTTGTGGGTGGGGAGTCACTTTATTCAAGGTAATGCATTTTGGACAGAGGAGCATTCGAGAGCAAATGACACATGTCTAGTGGAACACTGAAGACCCCAATTCATATTAGAAGACACTAACTGAAGTTTTTTTTTTAACATAATCCAGCGACATCGCATTACGCAGTTGATTAAAACCAGCAGAGATGCCCTCCCACTCTCCGATCATTCAAGCACTATGAAGCTGCTGAGAGGCAGAGAAAATATATGAGAATGCTGTCTAGCGACTAGTATGATAAAAAGTTGATTGCCTTTATCCGCTAAAGTTCAGAAAGGTCGTTGTCATCTGTATTATTTATAGATAATATATTATGGGGTGATATAATATATATTATATATATATATATATATATATATATATATATTAATATAATATTAAATATATATATATTATATATATATTATATATATATATATAATAATATATTAATATATATAATATTTTTATATATATATATATATATATAGTATATATTATATATAATATATATATATATAATATATATATAATATATTAGTAGTGGATAATGTAATAGAGTAGTGATGAAAAATAGCGTGGTTGGAGATAGGTATAGTTACCAAGAAGCTTGTGTTTTGGATAAGTAGTTAAGCATAAGTAGAAGAACTACTAGAGTATGATTCCTGAATAAAAGCATAAGTACTCAAAGAAGAAATTGATGCTTGGAATTATATAAGGAGGAAAAAGGAAATATTAAAGGTGCTTAAAGTTATAAGGTGCTTGCATAGGAAGAATAAGAACAAAGTCATGGGGTGTGAGTAGTGACGATATAGTCGAAGGATTTAGGAGATAGAAGATGAAAATAGTAATAAGGGGACATGAATACATATGTTAGGAGAAAATATGTGGGTAGCGAAGAAAAGAGGTACAAATGTAGATAATTACTATGAAAGTAAAGTGTTAGAGCGCATAGCGACCAGATTATGGTCATTAAGGAATTGGAAGAATAAGGGGGAATGGCCTCTGAGATAGTTGATTTAGAGTTAGAACTCGAGGAGGGGTATAATGGTGGGGCACTGAGTGTGTTGGGCAATTTTCGGTACTGACGAGCCAATACGGTCATGAGAAATGTCGAGAGAAAGAGGAAGTATGTAGGTAGGGAATTGAGTCAAGGAAGAAAGAAACAAATATGTCTGTGGAAGAAGAGAAATGTCCACTGAGGCGCAGTGACAAAAGGGAATAAAATAGGAAAACTGAATGGACCAGTGGATATGTAAGGTATGAGGAATGTAGTTCGTAGGTCGCACCTCGGCAAAAGGATTATACCTACATTGTGGCGATGATGCCATGAGTGGAGGGTCAGTCGCGGTCCGTGAAGTTGAGGTGAGATTTCTGTACTCGTTGCGACAGAGGTTTTTCGTCATACTAGAAGGTTATACACAGGGGGTGCGCTAAGGTTGCACTTTCCTTTTCGAAACTTTCCGTCATATTCTTCAACTACTTTTCCTGTTTTCAGTGCCTGTAAAACGCAACCTTAAGAAACGAATCAGGTTTTTGGGGATGAGGTTATTAGTAAGAGAGGTAATGGGTAGGAGTGCCCCGAGGCTGATGGAGAGAGAAGTGGCGTAGTGATTATCTTGACGGGTATTAAGATGAATTCTGGTGAATTGAATCAGAATGGAGGCGAGATAGTGAATCGAGATTATGGATTTGGAAGTTGTGTAATAATAGCGCTTTATTATGGAGGGTATATATGTTTACCAATTAGAGGAGATTATTGTAAGGAGTGAGCGGTAATTAAGTACACTATATATAATATTTGTATTAATATAAAGGTATTAAGTATAAGAGAAACTAAGGGAAACTGTAGATAATATATAATATTATAGGTATGGAATAGTTTATTGAGTAGTTGTGAGATAGTATATATATTCTAACTTATATAGGTATATGGTTTTAGTTATTTTATGGATTACTATATGAAAGTAGTACGTCGTAGTGACTGAAGGAACTTACTGATTGGTTATTTAGAGAACAGGTGCGTTTAGGGAGTGGTAAGTTCTAGTAATGTTAGTGGTAATTCAGTGGTATTGAGACCAATCTGATAGAGGATATAAAATGAGGGACCAAGAAGAGTTATAAATTGTATTATATAGGTTTATTTTGTGAATTTTGACAACAGAGCGTTAATGATATCGAGTATTATCATAATAGGCGAAGGTATTAATTAGGCAGGTTGGTATTATAGTAGAATTATATATATAATGGTGTTATGTGAGTAGTGAGTACTTCTGATAATATAGGATTCAAAATAATTAATGTTTGACTCAGCAATTGTAGATTTGTGTGTAAAGAAATATATGGTTCATTAGGTGATTGGTTTAAGATTAATTAAGGTACGGTAATTGTAGAACAGGGTTTGTAGTAGTTAATGTTCTGCCTCGGCTTGTTTGCGTTATTCCCGGGGGGCTGCTTTGGACATTCTGCATATAGTGTGTGTCGCTAGCCGACTCTTTGGGCTAATGCAAAGAACGCACACTCTCGAACGGTAGAAGCGTGGACTGCGGCAGGCACACATTGGGTGTGGTTAGAATGATGGCCACGAATGGGGAGATAACCAAAGTTGAGATGGAAGGTGGCGAGGTAAGTACGTTGTCTTGACGAACGAGCACCCCTTCATATAGCTTTGAATAAGACTAGATGATGTTGAAGGACTGAGCGTTGTCGTGATGAATTGACGTTTTTGGTCGGATTCATATATAGGTATTCTGTGGTGATGAGCGAATCTGAATAGAGGTTTCTAGAATACAGAAAAGGAATTGGGTAGAGAGAATTTGGCATGGTTGTTAGTAGTGTAAAGGAGGGGCCTTGAATATAATAATGTGGATATGAAGGCAATGATTTATAATGTGATTGTATGAAGTGAGTGACAGCCATCAGTGTGGTAAAGTTATTTATGTTAGATATGGAGCGTAAAGAAGTACTATGGAAACGAAGTGTTATATGAGTATTTTAAATATTTTAAGGGTATAATATATATATATATATTGTTGGTAATGAGAAAGTGTTGGTATTACTAACAATACTTTAATTACTAATTATAAATGAACTAATACATAATAAAGTATGTATGAAATAGGACATAGGTCTAGTAGTGGCTTAGGTGAAAATATATAAATCGTTGGTTAGAAATTTGATATAAGGGACTAAGTAATTATGAGTTGATGCTATAGGGTTCTAACTCAATGATAGATATATATGGTTTTGTATATACCTATAATATATATCAGCTGGTGGCGTGCTAACGTACCATTAGGGGCCAGGCGAGGCCGCTCAGGCCCCAGCCGTAATTCTGTAAAAGAACTATAAAGTGATACTTTGTCTATTATATTCAAAAGAAATAAATATGATGTTTATAGTAATTTTCAGTTATTTCTATGATGTTCAGAATTCTATTGTGTCTAATCAAGAAATATTGACTTCTGATTAGCATTACTCCTAAAATTTAAGTTGCGCCTCGAAAATTCACACTTTCGATTTTTTCACGAGCTTCGGCAGCTCTCTGGGCGCAGCGAAAATTGGGCCCTGAGAAGTATATAAAACTTGAGTCAGTAAGTTACGCAACTATGAGAATAGTGAGGGTCGAAATAAATGCAACGTGCATGTGTGTGACGATAGATGCATCGATATTCAATGAGAAGTTGTGTGGTCATGTTATTTGAGAAAAAGACATAGGGGGCAGGTGGATAGAACTAGGGACGCCAACTTGGAAATATTAAAATGATAAGTAATTGATATATGTTTGGTTATGCAGTTGGATATTACTTTAGGACTATGAAAAGTGAGTATTGTTTTTCAGAATATATTATTTAGGTATTAAATGCAGATATTGATATAAGTGGTTGAAGTATGTTGTTGTAGGTATAAATGACCTCAGGCTGGGAAAGACCGATAGAAGAAATAAGTATTGAGATATAGGAAGTCAGTATAAAGGAATGCTATGGAGGAGAGAAAATGTTGAGAGTTTTGAGTGAGGTCAAGAAAATGGTATGAATTAATCAGTATAGTGAATAGGTCAGGGGAGTTTAATGAAGAGGTAATGGTTGTACGGCCCCACTTGGACCAAAGGGATGATAACCATTACGTTGACGGATATTGTTAACCTAATATATATATATAGTTAAGTAATGAGTCCGTCGCGGTACTACACTCACGTGAAAGCTCTAGGTAAGTAGTATAATATTTTACTGACTTAGCGACGAGTTCTCACTAAATATAAGGTAATTATATATATATAATATAAGGCGTTCAGCTATACGCTAGTGAGTATAGACATTAGGGCTTTATTTTTATCGACTCTAGTAGTATCTATATATTATATTGTGTCATTATATTTACCTTATTCTAACTATATATCTATTATATATATTCTGTTTCCGGTGTCTGATTTAATAATATTAGACCAGGAATGCCTTGGAGAATAGAAGGTGGATAAATTTATCTTATAATATTATATAATTTATTATATATATATATATAATATAATATATATTTAATAATATATATATATATATATATATATATATATATATATATAATATATATATAATTATAATATTACTATATATATCATATATAATATATTATATAAATAAATATATATTATTAATATATATATATATATTATTTATAAATATTAATATATATATATTATAAATATATATATATCTAATTATTAATTTATATATATATATTATATATTTAATATTATATATAGTAGTATATATAGGGTGAGGAAACTACCTATTCCCAAACAAATCGCCAAAGTAAACTGGTAAGCCAGATTTGTCGTTAAATCTGGCAACCCAATCCGTTAAATTTGCTCCACACCCGAGTTCTCCAATTCTACTAATTTTTTTAACCATTTTTTTTTAGGAAATTTTGCTACTTTTTTTAACGTTTTTGTCACCAATTATCGCTAAATCATGGCAACCTAATGAGATGTTAAATTTGTCCTTTTTAGCATTTTTGGCACTTTTTAAGCATTTTAGAGCTACTTTTTTTTAAACGTTTTCATAATTCAGGTCAAGATCTCCAACTCCGGAGGATTTAGAAGGCGTGATCCTGTTGTCAGCCCTGCATTTGATATGATTTACATGAAAACATTTTGTACTCATTTTGCCGAGAATAAGTGCACGGAGATAATATATATAAGGAAGTATCTACACTGGCTATTGGAAATTTCAGTTAATTTAAATTGGTTTTTGACGTTTGATATGTCAATATCTTAAGGTTTTTTTAAGGGTCGGGTGGAGACCTCCGAATTTTAAGGGTCTGGACAGACCGGTTTTTTTTTTTTTTTTTTTTTTTTAGGTTTGCCTAGTTACTGAATATTAAATATATTTTTCACACCATTGATCATTACATTTTGTTCTGAGAAAAGTTTTTAATGATCGGGTAAGATCATTTTTGGAATATGGTTCCCATCAGAGTTACTCCGTCGATCCGGATTACCCCCTAAATGATCTTTACATGCGTGCTTTTCCACGTGCTTTGCAGTCGTATTTTGCATGTAAGTAAAATAACGTATAATCGATAAGAAAATAAATTACAATAAATGTAGTACATTCGAAGAATTAAATTCGTTGTAGTAAGAATCTAGCCAGCATGACCCACGACTCAAGACTTGCGCGAAGGGCACTTCTTGCGGCTTTGAGAGCGTAGGAGGAATACGAGCTAATATGATCGGCTCTGACACTTGCAAGGAATATAGCATGGTGTATGTGGTGTGGTAGTAGAGTAAGTCTCATAGGTCGCATCAACCGGATATGGACATCGATGTCGCGGTTGAGCGGAGTATTCGGGACTGAGCTTTTCTTTTTGGTTGAAACTTTCCCTAGGCGTCACGCGCTAGCTGGTATGGAAACACATGCCTCATAGGGAGGGGGTTGCTGGCTTGATTCTGTCCTGCTGTATGGTGCCCATTGTTTTGGGTGAGATGCGGTTGTTTATGGGACCCACTCCCTGCCTTAAGGGATAAAAGCGTGCTCAGGACCATATGTTGTAAATTCCTGCCACCGCTCCTTGATATGAAGACAAGATAACCATGCTTAGGAGCTTAACTGTAGAATCGGGGATGCTAAAAATTTTCTGTGGAATTGCAATTGACGCATGGAGATTCGGCCGAGGGTAATAATAGCTTAAACTTCAACTTCCCCACTGTGACGTTACATACTTAGGTTAATAATAAAGTCTGGCGCCATATTTTCAGCTGGCCCCGAAGCTTTTTCTCAAATAGATGTTTTAGTTTTATTTGGTTGTCGGTCGTTGCAAGTCTGTAAAATTCTTTTGATGTTTATGAAAATTGAGTCTGCGAAAATGTTTATACTGATAACTGATTATTCTGATTTAGTGAATTTAGTGTTGAAGATGCCTGTTAAAAAGGTTATTCTTTGTCGTGAAATATGTAATGAATCGGGACGTGAAAGCCTAATTTTTAATGGGTATCATGTGGGATTCATTGTCGTTTTTAGACAAACTTAAAGTGTACCCCAAGCCTATCAAAGTACAACTATGATATTTTGTGTGATTTATGTTGATTATCATTAAAAAATTGATTTTAATATTAAAAAAAATTTACGAGCGTAAAAAACGCAAAGCGAGGTCGGATTTGAAAAATTTCTTTTCACCAAGGTTAATTAGAATCTATGAAGCATAAATAGTCGTTTAAGGTGCGCGGTAAGGAGGGTGCCGTATGATTTTTTTTTTTTTTTTTTTTTTTTTTTTTTTCTTTAAGGGGTATCTTGAAGGATGGTCCGATTTTGAAAAAATTTTTTTTCACAGGAGCGCATCAGATAGTAAATAAAATGTTTTAATGTTCCAAAAAATGAATAAGTAGATAAATATTTTTAATAAAGGCATTTTCCCATCTTCAAACATGAAGAACAATTAGAAGTTAAAAAAAAGATGTACGGACCGTATCAGGCCTTATGAGATGTTCACATTTAATCAGAAGATGGAAAAGAAGAAATAGAACCACTTGTTGTAATCTTGGTTGAGAAACAGTAAGAATGGCTTACTTGTAATGATTAAACAAAAAATGCTTTATTTAAGTGAAGCCATTTTTATTGGACGGTGAAGATATATCCAATGTCAAATCCGGTATTTGTCATCCGGCCTCTCAGAGAAAATTCACTGGCATGCAAGAAGCGAACTCACTTCTCACTTGAATAATTGTATTCAGTAGTCCCAACTTGGGAAAGTAAATTTTTTTTATTATCAATTGATAGTGGCCATCGAATACAGTATTTTAAACAAGCAGTAACTGAGAGATAGTAGATCAAAAATAGACATATCCATTTCTCAGATGAACATGAAGAATATATGCCAGATGAAGAGGAGGAGGATTCCACGGATGAAGAGGAGGAGGATTCCGCGGATGAAGACGAATTACAAAGAAGAGAATCACAGCTTCACCCAAGTCAAAGACAACGTCAAACTGAAGTTGAAACTACTGATCCTTCAAATTTCATTCACAAACTGAAAGACGGAAATTATTTTGGCAATAACAAGCAGCATGTATGGATTCTTTGGATTAATCACTACTTCGACGAATGGAGCCTTTCATGTGCACAGAGCTCAAATTGGAATTAATTCATTTTATTGTAATCGTCATCAGTCACGGGCTATGCTCTATTTACGGAAGTGGTGGAGCATTTATAAACATTCTTAATCTATCTGAAAAACTATAGCGGAAATCTTAATAAAATGTTATATTTGTTATTTATAAGGAAGAAATTAAAACATCTAATTTATGAGGTTAATTATAATATTGTATTCTATAACGGAGCAGCTGTTATGAACGGGTCCCACAACGGTACAAGTGTACAAGTGCAGATGAAAGAGTACTAACTACCGCTTAGCCCGACCCATTATGTTCATATTTACGAGTGGGGCACACACAAATTAAATTAGATTTTAGAAAAAAGGGGTTGTGCTCATCCCAAATAACAGGATAAAATATATTTTGGCTAATTTGCAGTGAGTGGATTTTGGAGTGCGTTTATCTCAGTACAACTCAACCCTACCAACCAACTGTACGATAATGCTTCAAAATGTTGTATGGTTTCACCATGTCCAGAAATGTGCCAAACGACCAAGATGAAATTTCATTCTAAATATCGTAATTGCATGAGAAAGTAAAAAAGCAAGAAAAACAACTGTTTCAGGAATATTTTCTATTCTAATGAATTCAGAATGAAATTGTCTTTTGGGACGATTTTTTCATACGTGCTTCTTTAGGGTGCATTTTTCTTTACATTATTGGAACGACCTAGCGAGTTTAATTTCTTTGCTGTCTTTTTTTAATGAAATCGCTTGAAGACAACAGATATTTTATATCCAAAACGTTTTAACCAGATCCAATAAAAATTCAAGTATATATGACAGTTGACGAGATGCTTTGAAAACATTTTGAATTCTTCAATTACTAACAAATACTGGCGGCGGCATCAAGGGGTATATGCACAAATTTCTTAATTTCAGGGGATGGATAGGTAATCTTTAGAAGTTCCGATTTACAGAAGACTTAAAAAAAATGTGCAGTGTATAGTACTGATATGTGAGGTCAAAACGGATGCCGACAGAAGGGCTTGTAACCAAAAATATTACAGCTATGTCTAAGCTGAAATAAATGAAAGATTTAAAAAATTTGAGCTTGTTTCGCGTAATATAGTTTGTCAATGCCGGTAGCGGGTTTTGAATACGCATGAAGGACAGCTGTTTTTTCCTCTGATCACATCAAACTATCGCAGATAATATCCTATGCTACATAAAACGAGAGAACTAATTTCCGGAGTTAGCTGTATATGTATGATAAATGAAAACCTTTAGTTCCATCACAAATGTTAATGGCTTGTATAATTTTTTGGACGATAATGGGCTTATGCGATGCTTTTTCAGAGGCCGCAAAAATTAATAGAAATCGTTTTAGTAGCGACGCCCGTGTCGACTGCCGATTCCGAACGTAGTTTCAGTACTTTTAAAGCGCATTAAAAACCTTCTAGAAGAACACAACGATAACCACGAGAGATAGATGATTAAAAGAACGCACTTGCATGCTGCTATTAATCAATACAAAAAAAGACTGTTATATGAGGATACTTCCGCAATTCAAAAATCACAAAAGTGATTGAAAGATATGTTTGCGTCCAAATAATAGAACCAGAAGGGCAACTATTTAGTACAACTAATAACGGCAATTTTAAAGGGTAAGTTTTTTTTGAACAATTGCGTTTTAAAATTCCAAGTAATATTTTTTTATTTCAATTAAGAGTAGGATCTAGCTTAAATATATATAACGTAATATATAGATATATAGTATATATTATATATATATGATATGATATATAAATAATATATATACAGTATATAATAGTAGTATGAGATAATATTTTAATATATATAAGTATAATATATATATATATATATATATTTATAATTATTATACCATATATAAGTACTATACTATAGTATATATATATATAACGGCTATCAATACGTTAGTGATATATCTCTATATCGTACTATTTAGTTATATATATAGCTATTATATTAGGGCTCAATTAAGATCTATATGATACCATGAGTACTCATATAATACGCTGTTTTTTATACATATACTATTATAATAATATATTATATACTATCCATATTATACTAGCTAGTAATACTATATATATAAAGCTATATAATATAATATTGATATATTAATATTATATATATACTATACGAATAATTTATATATATATACTACTACTATATATAACTATATATATATTATAATATGTAGTAAAGTATATCTATATTGAATTCAACACTCGTCATCTTGCCCGAAGTTAGAAATTTTCATAGATACAGCACCCTTAATTACCAACGTATTATTTAGTCCCATTAAGGCAATAGTCAAACTCTACGAACAGTGGCAAACCCTGATATAATAAATGTATTAGGTTATGCTGTTTTTAATGCAATAAATATTATGGCATATACGACTATCGTGAAAGGAACCAAACAACCTTACTTGTTGAAAAACTGAATTTTCTTATCCTATTCTGATCTTCGGCTTTGGAAAAAATCTGTATTTTTTTCCAACAATTCCGGCTGCTATCAATGTTAGTTTCAGCAGCCGGCTTCTAGCAAGCTAGAAAATAATTTCCACAATAACGCGTATGACATCTAAAGTATTGCTGATAATAAAGTTGAATTTGACACTTCTTAAGTCGTTAGTATTGAAGATTAAAAGCGTTACTATGCACCTTATAAAGTTATCAAAGACGAAAAGGAATCACTTTAATATAAGGCCTGTAGATTAAAGTTTATCCACTTTTAAACGGTAACACTATAACACAAAGTAGGAAAGGGAGTTCATTTAAAAGCATCCCACGATTCTTTTCCGAACGCACAGATATTGAGAAAAACTTTTGTTACACTGAAAGAGTTTCGTTTGCTAACAACTTATCACCAACGGAAGTTCCCAACAAAAAAAGCTTTGATTTTGAATAAGTTATTCTCACTCCGCAAATCAACTCCAGCTATTAAATTATATCGGTTATTTTTAACCTTTTTAAAATTGTACATAAATATTTACAATTTTTTACACAATGACAAATTCTTTGAGGAATAAAATGATCAGGATTCGAAAGAGAGTTAATCCTTTGAAATGCATAACACGAATTTGAGACCCACCAAGCATATTGAAAGCAAACTTTAATTAGAAATTAATAATTTAAGCTATTTGATGTCGCATATCCGAATTTTAAATACATCTCGGGCTGGAGGGGGGGGGCGATGGCACCGGATTCGACGAATTCGTGTCATTTAAAAAAAGATAAAAATAAAAGCAACAATAAAAAAAGCAAAAACCCCTGATCAACATTTGTTGAATTAATCAGTCAGACTCTCGATGATTCCCATTCATTCCGGATCCGATGTACATTAACCGATATTACAAAAAATTTTTCGAAAACGTGCTCCTATTAGCTGCCTTTCCCCATTCTGGGGACAGCGAAACGTGAATTGCACCGCGGGAGTATCATTATGTGGTAGGGCGGCAGGAATTGTATACTTTGCCTGAGATGAGGTGTTAAGTGGGCCACCATTGACTTTGAAAGCATAACTCATTTTCTTGAGATATTGACTTGACTTATTGACTTCCACATGTGTGTTATGATAGCTCTCCGGGAATAAACTGCTTTATGGGGTACAACATTCATTTGGACGTCCCTGAGTTCGAACACCTGGACTGAGCGAACTAGGATCCAACGTCCCCGGATCTCACGTCATTGGGTTTAATTGACTACGATTTTGCCAAATATGGTTCAGCGGAAACTCGTGACGGACTGTTTAATCGGTAGGGATGCCGACGGTCACCCTATTTTTCCATGAGACTTGATAGAGGTCTTTTCCAATCTCTCTCAAACTTAATAAATACTCATTATACCACCCGAGTCCGGAGAGTCTTCGAATAGTGTCAGTAGATCGTTTAAGGGATTGGAATTAGTTCTTCTCTATGAGGGGAATCGGTAGGCAAAGGGTTCATTTAATTACGATAACTTGAATTAGCGTAACCGGTGTTTAAAAAAACAGTTAGGAAAGTGAGCAGCGCACTATATTCAAATTATCCGAAGAAGTACTATGCGTTAATGGCCTCGAATTGAATACATAGCAATGATCTTGCACCAATCTGTTGGTGAAATCGAAAGTAATTCCAAAATATTTTATCGATCCAACAGTCTTATAGGACAATTTTTAACAGTCCGAATTGACCTTCCCACATACTTCCCATCCCAATGGGCTGTATAGGGGAATGCCGATATTCGTTATAATTTGTGATTTTTTACGTCAAAATCTTCGGACCCACCTCCTGTATATCAACAAACTGCTCTGAGAGCACGCTCACCTTTATTAAAAAGATTCGGGCCATTGTTCGCTATAAGTAAAAAATTCATGGGACTTCCAAAAGCACTAGCCACGAAAGCGTTGGAACGAATTGATACGAATGCCCGCTATGCAGACTAGTCTGGGAATAAGAGCCAAGAATGACACACTAATTAAAGACGATTAGAGATATTTGAGCGCAGTGTAAAAGAGAATATCCATTTTTGAGGTTGGGTGGACCTTTAATTGTAATGAAAAAATGGTTTAGGTAAAATCCACGTCCAACACTTTGAGAAAGGACCGATAGAAATTGCTTGCGTTTTGTGAATTAGTAAAACTTCGGAATAAGAATAAGAAAAGCAGCTTAGTTGAACTTTTGTACATAGTCAAACACCATATCCGGACTAAAACCTTTCCACTTATTGTACTTGACGAGCGCACAGTATCTCAGTACCCTTTAAACGAAATGAATGGTCAATACGTAGCTTGATGGCCAAAATGTTTTTAAACAAGAAACATGGTGCGATCTCTGAACAATCAGGGGTGGATAAAGGAGAATGATGGGACTTGCCCAAGCGACTGCTGGATTGACTATCTTCGAAACATAGTAGTTAGTGCGACGAAGCAACCGTACCCCCTTATATTTTACTTATAGAAAAGACGACCCATAATCGTACCAAAAAAGAAGTTCAGGCAAGAAACTAAATCAGGTGGTTTTTGAGAGAGAGTTGATCGCCGATTGAAAATACTCTCTCAAAAAGAAACGAAGGTTCGACAGGAAAACTTTACTTGTATGCCTAACCTTGGAGCAAGAAAAAAGTGCGGACTTCTCCTATCTTTTTCAATCAGAATCGATTGGAAGATGTTGCCGAATTCATTGTTAGAGTAAAGCACATACTCTAACAAAGTTCGGAAAGGGAAGAAATACTCTGTCGATTGTCAATAACATAGCGAGGCAGGTGGGAGCTTGAATGTCAACTGTGAAGGTCATTTGAAAGCCCTTCCTGTACACTACTCCTGTTTGCTGATAACTAGGCCAATACACTTGGTGCCCGATGTTTTTAACCCAAGCTGGTCCCATGTCTTCCATAGTTCCGCAAGCCTTCACTTTCAAGAATTCGCGACCAGGACAAACCCACGCGAGTTATATAGACGCGAGGGTTTATACAACATCTAGTTTTTAACGGTAGTTAACATGAAGAGATCGGTGATTGAAATTAATCCGTTTCTGCTTCATGATGAGAACCAATTAACTCCTTTATGTCCTGTATACGATTCGAACGAAAATGTTTTTGTCGCTGCTACCGCATCCTCCACTACCCCCAGCAAGAACCGCTTTGGGAAGTCAGAGTAAGAACGTTGCCTTACTCAAAGTTACCAAATCCTCTTGTAGGCTTAAGTCACACATACTGCGGGAAGGCATTTAAGGCAGAAAGATGGATAAAAGCTCTAAACAATAACAAGGAAGGGTTTTTCCCTTGAGAAAAGGGAGCTAGCTTAGATTTTGGCCCCCATATACCTCGAAAAAGGCGCAAACCTAGGCCCTGGGAACCCCCCAGCCCTTGTTTCTGGGGAGGTCGATTGTAAGCGCAAATCGCATAGCTCTTTGAACTGAGCGATCGCAAATAACGATTGTCTAAAGAGGTTTGCATTCTTACGTCCGAGTGAAGGTTAATCAAAACAGGAAATAGCGATGAACGATAACTCTTTAAGAGAGTCAAGGTATCCGGGCCCCGGTAATTTTTTCTCCAAATCCTCCTTTTTGTCAAGATCGATAGAGTCATCCCACCTCATAACTCATTTGTTTTTCCCATATACGCCTCATCAAAAGTCGACCATCTCATATGTGCAAACAGGCAAGAAACCAGAAGAACAAGGATCAATAGATTCTTATTAAACTTTGAGAAAGGGCAGATCTCTTTTTTGACTGGACTGATTGAATATAACTCAAAGTCTGCGAGTCTTAGGGTGTCATTACCAGGATGGTATAAAGGTAACCTAGAACTTTTTCCTCTTTGCAGTTATGGGAAAGAAAAACATGTTTACAGCTGTTTTTATTTTGAGCCTTAAAAAGATCTGAATGGTTGAACTGTTCCAAGAACAACCAGCTTGAAATCTCCTTCCTTATTTTCTATTTCTTGCACTGTGGTGTAATGTTTTCTGACTCGTACTTCTGGACGAGTGAAGTGTATAATATAAGATTAGTCTACCATAAAGGATTATGTTATCAGAAGGAACGGAAAGCTCATGTCATAAGGATGATGGTTAATATCTGATGTGGTGTCTAATATAAAGCTCCCAAAAATGTAGGAGAAACAGGCAAGGTCCGAAATATGATCGGTTGCGTACACGATAAGTACAAGCCTGCATCGTTGTCTTTCCAGAAGAATCAAAACTTGCTTACGGTCACGTCTTCTTGGCTTGAAAGAATGATTTTGTAAGAAATGCTTTAGATTATGTCAGCCAACAACCACTCTATTTATATTGGGTTTGATAAAGCTAAAAAGAAGAGATCGAAGAAGGGGGAACCAACAAATCATACCTGGAGTAATACAAGCGCTTGATTAAGCAGAATTGGAGCTCGCTTTTGTACGAAGAGAACGTGCAATTGAATACCATGGTCTGATCTTTAGTTGATATATCCTTGTGGATCAGCCGCCACCCATTTCTTATGACATGGCCTGTGGGGAACCCATACATATTTATATGGAAGTCCTTCGGGAATACTTGATGATTTCATTATTGGAGCCGTTTTCTCAGTCTGCTCTGTTAAAGAACACTCCTGTATTGCTTTGGTCGAGGCCCCCGATTGTTGAGTGACACGAATTCTTGACTCGTTTAGTGGTTACTTAAAGCCAATCATTGTATAGTGTTGGAGATGGAATCTTGATGCAGCAAAATTCATGAACTCACACAAGGGATATTCGACATGTGGTAAACTGAGTTCCATCGATAAAGTTGAATGGATCTGTGGGAGATTTAGTTTATATCTTCTTTGTCAGTTAGTGCACCATATGATCTTTTCTGTATCCTGAATTCCCATGGACTCCAGACTGTACATATGCTCCAGACCAAGTTCAGTATCCTTTTTGAAACGGATCCCACCCCCATTTCACACAGTACCGGAAGGATGGGGGGGGGGGAAAAAATCGCTAGAATTGAGTTTACGAAGGGTTTGAGGAAGCGTTGACAAATGGTAAGCGGCAATGAGAGAAGACATTGTTAAGCTCATGAATCTTTTCCTTCTCAAAATACTCCTTCTACACATTCCTCACGTCAGTCTCATCAGTCACGAAAGTACCATCCCTATCCTTTATTCTTTGAGCACCCCCGTAATCTCTCTCTTTCTTAACCGTTTGCACTTCCTTCCAGAACAATTTCTTATTCCCATGGACTGTCCCATTCATTCTCCTACTGAACTATATATCAGTGGCGCAAGGCTCGATGTTATCTACACTAGAGTCCCCATACAGGACCATATCAAATCGAAGTTATCAGCTACTTTGTATTTGACGAAATTCTACCAAATAAGCAAAACGTCGCCAGTTCCCATTTATTAACAGTAAAACTCTACACATCTAGAAGATGCGGGTCTATCAAGAACAGGAATTAGATATAGTAATGGAATCACAACAACAGTTTGGAGATCCAAATCAACCAAATAAGAAGAACTGACCCTGCTCTCGCGAGCTGAAGGTTTTGAATGGGATTCAGTGTCAATCTTGGGTAAGTTGCTCATGCATATTGATGTTCGACATTTCATTGAGCAATCTTGGAACTAGCATCAGTTCTCTGTGCACCTAAAGGTCGATTAATGAGCGAACAGGTCAACACTGAGGAACTTATCTTGTGTCCTTACTGTGATTGGTGATGGTAGGTAAGGAATTTGGGGATCAGATGACTGTCCGGTATTCGGAAGAGCAGCAAGTGGGTTGCAAATGACCAAGAATGTAACTTCTTCATCGCTATCAATTTTCGAGTTGTGTGTTCCGATGTTGAGGTAATGGCGAATTCATCAGAATGGAAAAGAGCTGTGGAGATGCTTTCTACTCTTTTGCAATTTTAGCAAAGGGTAAACCTAGGTTCGAGGCTAGTTTTTTGCTGGATCACGTTATCGCCGCACCATTATGTTTCAAGCTGGAAGCAGTTGCTGCACCAGCTTAAGCACCAACAACTCTGTCTCGCTTGTCGGCCTTAGGAGTATTCAATAAATCTGGTGGCATTCTGAAAGGAAAGTGCTTCCACTGCCAACTTACATTTAATGTTCAGAAGATCAGCCTTGAAATATAATTGACTGAAGCATGGAGATGATGTCTCTTTTTATTTCACACTCACTCGAACCTTTTAGGAGTTAAATGAAAGTATGACTCTGTTCAGATTGGTAAAACAAGATAGGAAACTTTTTGCAAATTTCTGCTTGTTTCTTACCTTTTTCGTGAATATCAACAGAGAAGAACGAGAAGAACCAGAAGAAAGAGGGAGATTGAGTGTAGGATTTTGGAGAGTTCGAAATCTTTCCATATTATGAATGATAATTTATTGTGTTTTCTTTGTGAATAAGGTTGATGGATCAGATAATTGTTTCTCTGTCGTAGAGACAGCTTCAGACTCTCTCCACAAAATGGAGAAAATAGGAAGGCCCTCATATCAACACCACGATATGATTATCCTTACACTTGCAAAAAGAAATGAATCCTCTTGAAAAAAAGTCAACTCCAAGGTTCCTAAAGGCTTCCTTCACAGTTAGCCA
>JABUQX010048382.1:0-10000 GCA_015478945.1 Trachelipus rathkii
TTTATCATTAAAACTATTGTCGTATTTAGTATAATTACTATTGTTATTAAAGCTATAGTTAAAATCACAGTATAATTACTTGAAAAATTTACATCTTCCTATCATATCAAAATTATTCTACCTGTTATTAATTATTTATCAATATTGTTAATATGTAGTAATAATTGGGGATATTGAAAAGTTAATTAAAGGTGAGGTGGTTGCAGGTGATGGTTGTTATATGAACAGTATTTGTTGTTAATAATAATACCTTATTTGTGGTGCATTTATTTGTTTTGATTTGTTGTGTGTAACGAATCTGAAATATTATTATGATAGAGCAGGGTATAGAGAGATTTGGTCAGGTGTGTAGCAAAAGGTAAGGGGGTTGAAAAGTAAACGTAGATAAGAGTATAGTAGGTTATGGTTGTTGAAGTGAGGACAGTCCTATCGGTGGTAGAATAGTTATAGTTAGAATGGTGAGTAATCAGATGTGTGGAGAGCCGCTGTCTAGAAAGGTTTATTAATTATATATATAAGATAAGATGATTTAGGTTGAACTATAGTAATAGTGTGATATAAAGAGGACAGTGATCGTCAGTAGTACTCTGATGTTAGAAGAAGGGTGGTTGTGTCCTATGTTGAGGGATGCTCGGTGCTCATTTGACATATCGTTAGTGGATCCTCTGTGCCAGTGTACGACGGGGGACTATAGGGTCTTGAGGTGCGCGTAGGCTTACATGAGGGTTGTAGTAGTTAACCTAAAATGTTGTTATATATTTAATGTAATTAAAGTATCAATGAAGGACGTATGTAAGATATCTTGGAAATCAAAGATAATTAGTAAAGATGTAAATTAATATGGATATGTATGATTGTGTTTTCAGAAATTTATTGTTTGACGATCATATAGACTATGTGTCGCGTGTTGAGGTGTGTTCGAGAAGAATTTGTATATAATGAGTGATATGAATTCAGAGTATGTAGAGAGATTAGTTTGAATATTTTTTGCACGTAAGATAAGTTTGTATAGTGTGGGGGAGAAGTTATTTTATAAACTGAAGTGTGATCGTATTCAATTATTGTAGATTGGTTTGGCTCATGTGTGTGTGAAGGTGATGGAGTTCCGAGTACCTGAGTGTTATAATAGGTGGTCCGAGGATGTGATATGATAAGGTTAATTTGTGATTGGTGTTGTGGATGCAACTGTCGATACCAGCGCTGTTAGTTGAGACCAGAAGGAAAAAGTTTAGTGGAAAGTCTAGCTTTTATAAGGGAAGTGGCCTGTGAATGAGTGAATGGAATAAATTTTTGTTTAAGCGTCATTGAGAGCAGAAGCCCAACTGGTGGCATTAATAGGAGTTGACAAATGTGAGCGGGTTTTGGGTGAGGGGGTAAGTGGGCGATATGAGTGCAGCCGTTAAACAAGCCTGGGTCGGAGGGGAATTGTACTCTGCTAATTGACACTCAGTGGCGCGCCAGAATGTGGATATGTTGGTCGTGCAGCAGCTGTGCTGTTGGAGGTTTGAAAGATTGTACACGTTTCGAGCACGCTAAAGATAGTGTATTTTAGAGTGTTGGAAGCTCTCTTTAGAAGGACTCGTCAGAGTGTATCACGATCAATATATGGAATAGAGAGATGTTAGGAGGTAAAATTGTGGTACGGGTAGATAAGAAAAGGATTTGGAGGGGTAAATCGAGCGTGAGAGTGTCGTGTGGTAAAATTTGTGTGTCCTTTTTGTGCTCTGACTTTTTGTGTAAGAGATGAGTTAATTGCATTAGTGTTCTATTGGGGTCTATACTAATGTACATGCTGTTGTTGTGTTAAAAGTGTAGTGAGTGATTGGGTATAAATTAAGTTTCAAGTATTGTTAAGTAAAAATAGGGTAGAGGAACGCATATAATGCGTATATAGCTCTTTAAGAAAAGTAGTATAGAGTAAGTAAATTAGCCCAATTTATTTGGTGTTAGGTAGCATGTGAGGAAAATCCATAATGAGTGTATATATAGAGTGAGAATTAAAAGTAGAGTATTTTAATCGGTAAATAACTTTATAGAATAGATCGGTAGGCTATTTTTGTACAATGTAATGAAAAGGGTGTCATGGATAGGTAAGTGTATTTGTTGATAGAGAGGTTCACATTAGTGATTTATGATATTAGTGTGTATAATAGAGTTGATTAAATATTATGGAGGATGATATTAGGGTACAAATAGGTATCAGCGGGGCATGGAGACAAAAATGTGTCCATGGCACATGACGAAGAGACATGGTATGTGTGCCTCGGGAGTGGAGGGAGAGGGTTGATTTCCGCAGGATCATTACAAAATGCTCTATATAAAATAGTCTCCTAAATATAAGTAATTGCTAAGTATATAGGAGGAACTAAAAGGATAGTAACTCCATTGCATAAGAATCACTATATATACTATAGTGTTTATTGTTTGTAGTAAAAGTATTGTTAAAAGTGGAAGAAATTTAATGTTATTCACAAGAGTTTAGTGTAAATTTATATTTTTTATAAGAAAAGTAGTGAATATATTAAGGATAAAGCTTAAGTTTGATATAATTTGTTTTCAGAGAAAGTAACGTTCTAATATAATATAGAGTAAGAATGAGTGAATAAGTGTACGGGGACAGAGGATTAGTAATAATATATAAGACGGAGTAGTAGCATTATCACACAATCATATTAGGATATGGTTATGAAGACTGTGTGCCAGAGAGTGAAAATACATTTGAGACCGGTAGGAACGGGTTAATTTATTGAGGATGAAGTTCTTCAGTAGATTTATTAATAATGAATGAGAGGTGGATGAAATTTGGCCAAGTAAAGGTTTGAGTTGTTGGTATGAATAGTACCATAGTAATGAAACAGCTTGTAAGTAAAATACAGATAATTATAGTGTTATAGAAAATAATGGGTATAGCGTACAGGGTTGTTAAGGTATTTGTAGTATGCTATTAGTTAGGGATAACCTAATAAATTTTAATGTGATATTCATACTATTAAATAGATACACAAACCTAACAAGCCTTGTACGCCTCCAATTATTTATTAAACACTATATTCATGTTATTTTACAAGCTGATCGTTTCTGCTTTTCTCCAACACTCATAACCTTTAACTTTGGCACAAATCTCCAACCTCTATCAATCTTAAAAACAGCTGAAGTATCTTTCATATGCCTCTAAAATCACGCAATTATTTTCACCTCACACTTATAACCATTACACTTAGATTTTTGATATACGTTCTACCTAATATATCTTTAATTCTACCTCTGTCATCAGTACCTTCACCATCTCTCTATAATTATATGAACGTTTAAGCTTATCTCTGAAACTATATACAACTTAGGCTAACAACTCCCTTATCTTTTAAATAAATATAATTAACCATACACTAATTCTATGAACATAATATTATCTACTACATCTATATAACATATCTTTTACTAAAATACATAACAGCTCACTAGAGTACTAAGCATATGGGCTCCGTCCTTTGTACTCACCTAATTAAACTTAGCAATCATTATATATTATGGAGCTTATTGTATAAAGCACTTTATTATTTATTTTAACTCACACCCTTCTTCTTACTACTCACCTTTAATATCATGGCTTCGCTATGTCGATGACATTTATTGTCTCCCATATCCCCTACCAACTGACCCTACTCTTATTCTTAATTTCATTAACTCTATACACACTAATATCAAATTCACTATGGAACTCTCTATCAACAAAACACTACACTTACTTATGGACAACAGAACTATGTTGAAGCAAAATAAGCCCTTATATATATATATATATATATATATATAATTAAAATTATATAATTAATGATGGGGGGATGGAATGTTTTTGGAATCGGCATCAAGAATCAGAAGAATCGGTAATATTTTTTAGACTCCATAAGGGAAATTATATTGTTAGAAACTAGGTTGTACTTATTCATAGGGGAAATTACCTGTGAGCTCTAATTGTCATGAATAATTGCAATCCTGCATTCTCGAGCATACGGTCGATTGGATATTATCTCGCTCTCGCGCTTCATATGCTCTCACTCCAACACAGAAATCATTGGGCAATTTACTTCCTCATCTCCCATCTCTTTTTCTCTAAGATGTTCAACTGGACATATATGTATCTCCACTCACCTTTTATCTTAACAACTACTTGATAAGTTACAGAGAGCGTATCTCAACGTAGAGGGTGTGGATACATCAACTATGTTCTATATCGACCCCCATTTAATAAATCATGCGGGCTATTCCTAACTCCATGCTGCACAAAACAAGCCGCAGTTCACTAAAATAACAGAGTTATTTTATATAATTTTTCTTTGCCTTCCTCATATTGTTTTAGTAACAACCCACCCATAGACTGCTTTACGCTCCCGGCAAGAATTGAACCTAATTCTTAGTCTAGCTCCGTCACTCACTATGTCGGTAAGCAGAACGCTTCTGAGTCGATAGATTCGATACTCTCTCACCTCGAATCTTGTTCCAACACCGTTACACCAGCGTCTTCTTATACCATCTCTCTCAAGCGCACTCTCCATTCAGACCATCTCACTACTTCCACAAACAACACCTCCTCCAAAACATACTCCCAATGTATGTATTTAACTAAATCCTGTTATTTTATAAACTGTAATCATTCTTAGCTTACATTTGAGAGAAAAAAATTGAACTTATTACCTTATAAGACGTAAAAAACTACATACAAATTGATAAGACGCTCGATAATACTATATAAAAATAATATATAATATATAAAAGTAATTATCATCAAAATTCTGCCCTCCCTATTATATTATAACACTAGACCACTAACTTCAAAATATTCACAATAATTAACCTTATAATCAATAAATGACACTTTTTATCTATAATATTAATGGTACTTGCAGCCATATGCCCGAAGGGGACAGAAAAATATAGAATGTGAATCAACCTATGATATAAAAATAAGGAATACATACCAGTAAAACTAATATGGACTAACTACTCTTACGAAATATAGTCTCTAGTAACCCCCGAGGACGACTACACGCACATTTATAGAAGACATCCAAAGTCTCTATAGATTTTGAAGTTTTCCAAAATTTAAACTACCATTATCTTATAGAGTAAACAATTTCTCAAATTCTACTTTTTCTTGTACTTTAGAGTAGTAGAGATTGATGACACGTTTACAGTGAATTTGAAAATAATTGAAAGAAGAAGTTATGAAGAGTGCACGATGCACGCAAAAGAGCAGAGGTAGAGCACGAGAGGGATCGACAGCGAGATTCGAAAGCTACGCCCCTTCACAATCAGAGACTAGATATAGCTGTAAAATATACATGTAGAGATAGATAGCACTGGATTGTAGATAAAGATGATAGTATTGAAGCCTGAGACGCTAGTTATTTTACGTAGATAAGACATGTAGGCAGAGATTCGACAGCTTTGAAATTTATGATGAATAGTAATAGTAAGAGATGAAAGAGAGAGAGTTAAGAGAGAGAACGGAGTAAGAAAGAGTATGTTAAGATAGGGTAGGTAGTGACGGAAGAATATATGAGAGAGAGGGAGAGAGAGTATATGAATGATGATATAGAGTATGAGATGTTATTTATCGTAGTTGGAGGATATTATTATAGTGTGGTATTACTACTATATTTACTTAAATATTTATAGTAGTATTCCGGTGACTCAAGTAAAAAGGGAATTAGTGATCCTCAGTAGGTAAGTAACTAGACCTAATATATTTATTATACCTAAGTTTATATATATAAGGGTACAAAGCTTATTTAGAGCCGTAAGTCCAGCAAGTATCTATTACAGTGAAATATTTAAAAAAAAACACAAGTCATACCTTAATTCTCTTAGTGTATTGATATCGCTTTCAGACGTATAAATATGAAAGAAAAATTTGCTTCAGAGATAATTTACTCAATATACTTATATAAGAGCTTAAATGAGTTGGAGTGAGGTTGAGTAAGGATGAAATGACACCTAATATATAATATATCGTCTATAAAGTTAGTGATAGTTAGAATTAGAAGTCAGATATGTTTGAACGAATGGATTCCAAGGATATATAACTTAGTGGATCTTGTACAGAGTAACATCCGCATCGCTGGAACGATACACAATTATTAAAGATCCGCATAACTAGCCGATCCACACAAGCGTTGTGCGCCCTGCGGACTTTGGCGCGGATATAGTTGATTATATCTGATCTGTGATAAAAAAATTGTGCAAGAAAAAAATATTGAAGAATGAATTTGACGCCATTAAACTTTAAATGAGACGCGAATTTGGAGAGATCAGAAGTGCACAATAGTAGTAACATAAGGTATATATAAAGACTTCATAGATATCTCTCATGCTATTGCAAGATAACTATGACATAAAGTGAGTGGTGCAAGCAAGTAGGTCCACCATAGCAGATATAAGGGAGATGCTATAAGACAATAATCTCCTAGCGCCTCTACAGCTTCTAACAAGCTATCTGAATAAGAGGAATGTAATATATGTTGTTTCGACCTGTGTAATTCACAAAATATTTGCAACAATCGAACGTGTGTGAAAGAGAATGGAAATGATAGTAAATGTAATTATAGAGTGATCGTGTGGAGGTCTGTATGAAAATACGCTATGTTTGTTCATCATAGCGAGGAGAATTAATTTTTATAGGCCCTGCTGTCCCATGTGAGCGCATATAATGAAAATCAGCGTTATTTCAGTATATGCACTCGGTATTGAAAGGCAAGAAGGGTCATGTTTGTTAATTGTGATGACGCACCATAAATATTACTCTAGAACAAGGTTAAAGTTCGGTTCCTTACTGTGATTGCTTATGTATGATATAAACTGTCAAAAAGCCATGGGATAGATGTCTACATAGATTTCCACTTGAGCTCTTTATAAGGAGAGAAAACATAAAACGCAAAATATCTCGAATCCAATCATCCGGTCATAATTTCAAGTGAGGTAGATGGAAAGCACAGGTTGGAACATATTGTCACTGGGAAGACACATATATTTAGAGTACGAAAATTCGGAAAACGACTAAATCAGCAGACTTTTGGAACGAACATCATCAACCGCACACACATCATGGCAAGGTGATTGAAGGCACAAAGTGTCTGAAACTGTACGTGTGTATACGGGAATTGGAGGATAGAGACGTAATAGTCTGAAGTATAGGGTGTAGAAAGCTCAACATTTGAAGGGTCTTCGGTTATAGATCATAAGAGATCCGGTATAGAGGAAGAGAGGTGATGTTCAACCATGTGGAAATTAGATTTAAAACTGCAAAGGTTGAGGAAATTTAATAAGAAAGCAGACCGTACATCAAAACAGGCCGACCATTCTGTGACGTCTCCAACCCTACCACCGGTGGTATGGGGATATGCGGTTAGGGGTTATTTTGGAAGCCATCCTCTAGGCCTTCTCCGAAGGCTAATCGTGTGGTTTTGTCATTTTCATTTTCTTTTTAAAAGGAAAGTGTTGTCTGTAATTGTATTTTATGGTGTATAATAAAGGAGAATCTACTCCAGTGTAAGAAGAATGTGGAAATAAGCGCAAGAGGCGCGAATTGGGTACTGGGTGCCCAATGGGAAATGAACCTAAGACTCCATATATGCCCAATGGTGGGTAATCTCATCGCTTCGGGAGCGCTGAGTTCCTCCCTATATATATATTATATATATTAGTATATATATATATATATATATATATAATTATATATATATATATATATATATATATATATATATATATAATAATATTATATTATAATTATATTAGGTATGGTGCAATTTTGATGGGGTGGCGGTGCCTCTGTGGGTTCGCATCGCGTTGCGGTGGCGGTGCACATGGCAAAAAGATGGTGTGGTGCGATAAGATGAGGTAGTGCGGAGCTGTGGGCAAAAATCCTGGTGCTTCGGCGAACCTTTATATATATATATATATATATATATATATTATATTAATATATATATATATATAATATATATATATATATATATATTTATATTTATATATATATATATATATATATATATATTATATATATATATATATATATATATATGTCATCCTTCTACACCTCACCGCAGTGTGATAGGTATTGATAAAAATAACCCCTTAAGTAATTTCACTCTGCTGGGATTGAACCTGGGCCCTAGCAGATGGCCGCGTAAGTGTTTGACGACTACGCCACGATGGACTAAAAGAAGTACGCGAGAAATGTTCCTGTAGTGAATATATCACCCACCAAACAGGACACACAGCGCTCTTCCGTTACACTCGGGCGCAGTCAAACAGAGCCCGCAAGAGTGAAATACTTTTAACCGGAGAGAATATAATTATTGATAAGATAACTGCTCATACCTTCTACACCTCACCGCAGTGTAATTAGGTATTGATAAAAATAACCCCTTAAGTAATTTCACTCTGCTGGGATTGAACCTGGGCCCTAGCAGATGGCCGCGTAAGTGGTGTAGTCGTCAAACACTTATGCGGCCATCTGCTAGGGCCCAGGTTCAATCCCAGCAGATTGAAATTACTTAAGGGGTTATTTTTATCAATACCTATCCCACTACGGTGAGGTGTAGAAGGATGAGCAGTTATCTTATCAATACATTATATTCTCCGGTTAATAAGTATTTCACTCTGTGCGGTGCTCTGTTTGAGCCTGCACCCGAGTGTGGACGGGAAGAGCGCGTTGTGGTCCCTGTTTGGTGGGTGATATATTCACTACAGCAGGGGTTCCCAAACTTTTTTTTACCGCTGCACCCTTGTTGTGCCAAAAAAAATTTGCGGCACACCTACTCTTAAATTGGTTTGACTACTTAGTTAGTCTTAGGGCTTAGGAAAACAAAAAAAAAACAATGCAAATTTGATGCTCATTTACCTTTAATGTGAAGAATAAAACTGTTTTAATGAATTTTTCATTATTTTCTTTGTTTATGGGAAATTTTGTCAATTTTACCCTTAAATCACTTGATGCTGAAAGTTTACTCCTGTATCTGTTTTTTTTATGTAAGCTTACGTTGAGAATGCAGACACATAGATAATTGGAATTAAAACGCACAAGTCTTTTTAATTGTTTTCTGCATACACTTGCATCCAGAACTCTTCTTGGCTCCCTTCGTGGTATTTAAGTTTCAAAGTGCTGTCTTCACTGATGTCCAGCAGATTTTGAAAAGCTTCATCTGTCATCTCAGTAGGTTTACGTTTCGGGTGGTACGAAAACGGGTTTGTCATCCAGCTGTAGACATCCTCAGAATCAATATCGGGAAAGTACTCAACAATGATTTTTTCCAAACCTTCCAAGTGGGCAGTAATAATTTCGAGGAAGTTCGGCTGAAGATGGATCTTGTTTTGACAAATTCTTGCAACCAAGGAAAGTTGGAGATGTCTCTGCTCTTAACACGCTTCCAAAAATAAAAAAAATTTTGCGCAAGCCTTTTATTTTGTCTAATTGTGCTCCTCCCTTCCCTTGAAGAGATGTGGTGGTTTCATTTTATTTTTTCGAATATGTCGGAAGGTATCCAATTTAAAGCAGCCATGCGAAATCAAGTTTTTTGAATAAAAGACTGCTCTGTAAATGTGACCACCAATGCATCGTTTAGTTCAAACAGTCTGGCTAAAACTTTCCCCTTGAAAGCCACCGCACTTCTGTGTGCAGCAAGATGTGGAAGTGATCCATACCCATATCTTCGGAGGTAAGTTTTTAAAAGGCGTGCTTGAAGCGGGCGGTTCTTAACATGATTAAGTATCTTCACAGCATCATCCAGTACAACTTTTAAATCTTGTGGTATCTTTCTTGTTGACAGGGAATGCCGATGTATGACGCAGGGGCTGCTGGTGGCGATTTCTGCCACTTGCTTCGTTTTTCCAACCATTGCGGCCGCTCCATCACTGCAAATATCCCACACTTGTCACTCCAACCATTTCCTGTACAAATTTGTCGATAGCATTGAAAATTTCATCGCCAGTGGTTAAGTCT
>JABUQX010048382.1:15000-17413 GCA_015478945.1 Trachelipus rathkii
CATAACTTATTGAAAACTGCCGTGATCAATTTAATTAACATTAATAAAAAGAAAAAGACACTTATTGTTTATCTTTCACTTTAAGTTACTAAACGGAGTGTATTTTAAATACATAATACACAATACTAGTTTTATACTGACAAGTTACTAGCAGAATACTGACGGAGTACACAATACGTGTTGACTAAGTACGTAAGAACGGCATACTGTTCAAATACTGGAAATTCATATACTGACCGCGTTGGTGTCATGTGACCTGGCGGATGAATATTACTGCAATATTTAAGTCGAAATTTTACTGTTATTTATTTTTACTGAAGTTTAATATTTAATGATGAAAAATGTACAATTTCATGAATAATTTTTCACACACTCCGGGCAGAGGATTGCTTCAAAAAGAAGCAATACAATACCCTTTGTGTTTACTTAAGCTGTGTGCTTGCGTTTCCTTTAATATTATTTATTTTATTATTTAAAAATATATTTTTTTTACTTTTTTCTTTTTTACTTAAAACCTTAAATCTACCTTAAAATTACCCTAAACCAATCTTAATAATTTATTTATGCAATTTAATTTATAGATCAGCTAAATTGGATTGCATAAACTGCCTCTGTTTAAGAGCAGCTTTTCTCATAGGTCTTTTATTATTGGCTTTATTATTATTATTTACTCCAGAAGGTCCAGGTCTGTTGCTGTTGTCATCCTGTACAGGTGTTACAGGTACAGGTGTTACATTTGATAAACTACCACCTCCTGTATTTAATTCGAGGGGGTAAAGGTTGCTGATTGAATGCAATCCTACTTCACCAGAACCTGTTTTTAATTTGACTGATCTGATGTTATTATCGTGACCAATTATAACATCCAACACTCTACCTAATTTCCAAAATGGGCGTGGTTTATTGATGTCCTTTATTAGCACCACATCACCCATTTTTACTTTATCTTCCCAAATACCCTGAAACAAGTGTCTAGACCGTTCCCGGAGACTTAGGAGATATTCCTCATGCCACAAACACCTGAACTCTTCATAGAGTTCATTTTGTTTTATGAGGGTAGAATCTAGTACCTCCTTGTTGGGTGCACTGCCCATCTGATATTCTATATCAAAATTACTTTTAAATATTAAATTACTGTTGAACATTACTTTTAAAAAACAATTGGGCGTTATTGCCTCCAACTCAGAGGTACCAGATCTATAGGCTAGGGGTCTGGAATTGATGGCATTTTCTATGTCAGACAGAGTGGTTAGAAGTTCAAAATAGGTCACTTTACTCTTTCCAACAGCTTTATACAGACACTGTTTCATTACTTTTATTAACCTTTCCCAATGGCTACCTTGCCATGGAGAAAAAAGGTTAATTTTTACATGTTTGATCTGATTTTTATCAAACTCCTCCTTGAAAGCATTGGTATTAAAGGACTCTTCTATTATTTTGCACCTTTTATTAAAATATAATACATTGTCACTATATATGTACGATGGTATACTAAATTTGTTACAAAACCTTTTGAAGGCTAAAAAAAAGTCAGAGGTGTTGATAGAGGGCACTAGTTGTAAGTGTACAGCTCTGATGTTTAAGCAAGTAAAAATTAAGATGTACATTTTCTCTAACTTTGAGGTGTTGTTTTTGACATATACATGAGAGGTGAAATCAATACCTGTGTGTTGGTAAGGTTTTATGAGATTCATGTGTGTTCTAGGTATGTCAGTGAAACGTGGGTACCTGTAAGAAAGAGCATTGTACTTCTTGCATGTAATGCACTCTAATAAAACAGATCTTACAGCAGCTCTACCCTTAGGTATCCACACACCTTGATTTCTGATGTAATTAAGAGTAGTACCAATGCCAAGGTGCTTTACTTGCTCATGAGCATATTTAATAAATATCAATGTAAAGTCATGCTTTCTTCCCATTAATATAGGATTAGCTTGTTCATAGCTAATAAGAAGAGCCTTATTAATCCTGCCCTTACTTCTTAAATAGCCTTTTTCGTCAAGGAAAAGATTCAAGTTCAAAACTAAGGGAGGAATTTCTGAGTCTTTCAAGGAAGTTACTTTTACCTTCTGTTTATATTCATTTAAAAAATTAATTTCATTAGCAAAGGATTGAAGTTGATTTATTTTAAGCCAATACCTTACAGACTTTTGCTGGTAATCTATATTATTTTAATTTTACTAAGCCATTTAAAAATCCAGGCAGTGATTCTTAAGACTTTTCGATAGCATGAATATTTACTTAAATCTAAAATACCAATACATGAATTATTAACAATATTTATATTTACCACTAATAGAGGTAAGGATTCTTGTGGTACACTCAACATAGGATACTTGGGCCAATTGTCTAAATCATTAGTTAACCAAACAGGACCATAGTACCACAGAGCAAATATTTCTTTGTATTTTTT
>JABUQX010048383.1:0-5000 GCA_015478945.1 Trachelipus rathkii
GGATAACTCATCGCTGTTTGTATTCTTTATATCAAATCTCTGTGTCGACCATAATTGCATAGCCATCAACAATAATAGTGTGCCATAAATCACAGTGGTATCGGGGAAATAACAGAAGAATATCCTAACTATATTAGTCTAGCTACCACAATACATGGACATATAAAAACTCTAGCCTTACACCAGCACCAGTCTAGTACCATAAAAATTTATCATTTCATAGATATCTCTGAACAACAGAATCTACTCCTTAAAACAATATAAACAATTAGTCATCATCTGGCATCCTGTACAACCAATTCTGCATTATATATATAATTTAACCAAATTAACACGCAAGGCCTGGAAACTTACAGAAATTGCGCGAGTATTAATTAACAAAAATGTCATCATGCATTTGTTCACTGCCTTTCTCTTCAATCATAAATCCGTCTCTATACATACATAGCAGAGAGATGATAAGCATCTATTGGGAAAAAAACCGAGATTAACATTGTATCTGTCCTCAGCTGAAAAAGGCTCCGCAATACCTGTCGCGGTTAAGGGGAGCGAATAGCGTAGTGCCTAAACGCATTGTATCAAGGTCGTTTGTAGCAAATGTTATAACGGTTAATATAATACGTATATATCTCAAAACATTTTGCGATTACCTAAGGCTAGGGTAAGTTTACTATGATCAAATAATATACTACAGGACAACAAGGAGACGGATCTAAACGGCGTATTGATTTAACGAAATACGCATGATGGATTAATATATATATATAGTATATGTATACAAATTCTATTTTATATATCTTCTTGTTTATTATATATATATGTATATATATATATCACGCTATTATAATCATCGGCTGTATGGAACATTCTATGGAAGAAAGAATTAGTTTGAAAAATATGATTGATAATAATATTATATAATATATATATTATATATTATATATACTATATAGAGGGTACCTATCTAGTATTATATATTAGTATAGATATAATATTATGAATTAATCTATTATGATTATTACTATATTATAATATATTGTTATATATTATTACTATATATATATTAAGTAATATATATACAAAAATATCGCATGTATTACCAGATATTTTATTAATTAATATTTAATTAATTATATTATTAAAACTATTTACATGTATATATATATCTTATGATTAATTACTTTACAAAAATAAGTATTATCCTTAGAACTTATTGGCTTGTAAGTTTAATCACACGACATAACAATTTGGAGAGTGTCGTATCAGCCTCTGAAAAGATCTTTAGCAGAACGAGGCAATGAAAAATCGAAGCCAATAAAGCAGCAGTCTTAGATTTAATAGCTTAGGAATGTAATACTTACCTAAGTAGCGTTTTTTAGTAAATTATTAACGACATGCAAATGTTCATTTAGGGGAGGGTATGGTGATGAAAAAGATTCGGGGAGAGAGAGAGAAGAGAGAGAGAACGAGAGAGAGTGATGAAGGTGATGAGAGAGTAGAGGAGAGAGATGAGAGAGAGGTAGAGATGTATGATGATTATTGAGAAGGATGAGAGAGAGAGAGAAGATAGAGCAAAGTATCATAAAAAATCCATGAATAGGTAGATTTAGTATTGATGTAGAAGAGAAGTAACGTACAGAGTGGAGAGGTGAGAGACGCCAGGAACTAAGGACCCAGTGAAAGAATTCGAATCAGAATTCGGAGAGCATGTATGCTCTGGGCACCGGATACCTACGATCAGACGAGGGCGAAGCACAGACATGATGGGGACGAGGGGACATGAGCAGACAGACAGAGATAGCAAACAAAATGAAGGAAAGAAAATTGCCGTTGTTTGCTTAAGTGGAGTACAATATTACACCGGTCAAAAGTTCGACATGGACAGATCCAGAACTAGACAGAAGCATGACTAGAGCCGACATGACAGACAGTCAGACTAGACAGAAAGACAGACAGGGAAATGGAATCGGAAGAGATAGAGGGAGAGATATGTGAGTAGCAGAAGTAGACAGAGAGAGTAGGAAGTAGAAGAGTAGAGAAGGAGGAGGAAGAGAGAGATTGAAGATTGAGAGGTAGAATGAAGAGTAGAGAGGAAGAAGAAAAATAGTACAGCCGGATGAGGTGTGGGGAGTAGAGGATAAGTAGAGAGGCAAATGGAGTGAAAATTCTGCAAAACAAGGAATTTGGGACTATTCAGAGAGTAGTAAGATCCCAACTGGAGTGAGTACAAGTGTCAATCAAGAAGATATCTAACGAGGGAACAACGTAAGGGCAAGACGAAGTACAAGACCAAGGAAAGTGCACAAGCAGTATCGGAGAAGAGGGACAGGGATGCCAAGGAGGGAGAAGAGCAAGAAGGTGAAGATGAAGAGGCACGTTTAGAAGGGAGAAGAGAGAGGGAAAAGAGAGCGAGTATGCTAAGCAGAGAAGACTACGTGAGGAAGTAGAGAGAGACGGAGGAAGAGGAGGAAATGAGAGTACGGGAAGTATGAGAGCAAGGAAGAGAGAAGAAATGATGAGAGAGATGAGGATCGACGTGACAGGAATGGCGGAGATGAGAATGAGAAGAGAGTAATGATGTGCAGGCGGCGTCGTTAAGGGAAGATGATGGTAAAGAGAGATGAGAGAGAGAAGAGAGAGAAAGCAAAAGACAATATGTAAGTGAATGGTGAAGAAATAATGTAGAAAGAGAGGCTAGGGAGAGTATACAATTGTAGCTAAATGAGACTAGGACGATAAAACGCATCATGCATCGTATAGAAGGATGATGTGAGAGGCTTATAATCTGACTGATGTGAGTATTTTCAATATGAGGAAGAACATCATGAGAGAAGAAATTAATAAAATACATAGATGATAGAATAAAATGAAAAAAGCGATGAAATATTTGTAAAAGATAATCATTGATTTATGAAGTATAGAGAATGTATACGAGGATAGGTTGGATCTTTTAGTTAGGGGAATTATATTAACTAATCACGGGTTTCTGAGAGGCCTTATGAGTACAGATTGCGTTTTAGTTAGCACTTAAGGATATTATGACTCTGTGTAGAGAAATGGATAGTTGATGAGATCCGCAAGGAGACGCAGAGATTAATAGAGTGTCTTCCAGTGGAGATCAAGGGGAGAGTTGTTCAGATGGAACGGTCGATAGAAAATCTTGATTTTAAACTAACGACGCAGTATAAATACATAGCCGTGAAAGATTGTGAGTCAATATCAAAATTATATTTAAAGCAGTGGCAGAGCATATAAGAAGAGTATCACGAGTAAAGCTAATAATGATAATTGATACGATGAAGCCTGAATTAATATGCTGAGGAAAATTAAATCGAACTAAAATAGTCGAGAGATTATTTTAGGGAAACGCTAGATATGAGAGAGGTATAGTAGGATTATTATTTGGCTAAAGAGCATGATAAATAGAGAACATGAAAGAGAATGTTAGATGAAAAAGCTAACATCAATCAATAACTCAAGTAGAAATTATTTTCTATAAAGCGTGTCTATCGTGTAACAAAGATTGAATTGTACAGACTCATCAATATCCATTTATTTGTATTTATGGAGTCACTTATTGAATCTAAGCCTTCTACATTCTCACCATCCTTTGTGATTTGGCATTCGGTGCTGACTCCTCCTTAATCTACTGAAGTGCTATTCAGTGTGTCATCCATATTGGGTCAGTCAAAACTTTTACTCTGCTGTTGCATGGTAAAGATTTAAAAATTCATTATAGTGCAATTTATTACCATTAATTTTATTAATATTATTTTCTGCCCTGAGAGTTAGTTATGCGAGCTATGTTGTGTGACCATCGCAATCAGTTATGTCACTTTATATTATTATTGGGCATGTATTATTAGTATTATTAGTAATTATTATTATTATTGGATTATTATCTATTCATATTAACTTTTAGTATTTCAAGATTATTATTTCATTTTATTATTAGATATTATTATTAATTTCTGTCTTATATTGTCCAGTCGAGGGTGGTTATTGTTGTATTGTGGTTGCCCCGTTACTTGGCGTTTGAGGTCTCTTGATCTAGCTGTCATTTGGTTAGTCTAGTTATTGGTGTATATTTGGTATGCTGTCCAATCTATATTTCTATGCCTATACTTAGCAGCTCTTCCCTCAGGGTGTTGGAACGCGCCGCATATGTACAATCCTATCCGAAAAAGGATAGCGCTCTGATCTCCCTCCAACATACGCCCCCTATTAAGCTTTCTCCTAACCCCTTATCTTTAGCACTTTTGAAACCTTCTCAACGTGCTCAGATTCTTAGACCATCTGCTGAATCTTCATTCCCTTTTTCCTGATCGGCCGGTAGTACGGCGTTTCGGTTGCGCTCGAGGTTATTATTGCGCCCCTGGTGATGTATACTTCCTATCTATAACATGTTATTTTATTTGGTTTTCGCGACCCTTAATATTAAAACGTGGAGGGGTTGCCAATCGTGTGCGCTTTGGATCATATCCAATATGCATTTGAAGCGCGGCTGTATGTCATTTGGCGTCACTCGCCCAGGGTGCGTTTTTTGGATCTTCTCTCAATGTCCATCCCACTCCTTTGCTTTGCTAGTCCCTTTCTCATTTTTTAGCCTTAGTCCTATCACGCCGTTATGCTTATCCACTGATGCTCCCAATATCGCTTCAGAGTCAACTACCGGACGAACCTAGCTCTGATTCTGTAGGGGCGACTTCTTCTCTTTTTCTGTCAATTCAATAATGGTGTTCTCAGGGTTCTGTCTTGCGTCTCCTACTTTAATTCTGCTTTCATTAACCGATCTTCTCCGTCTGCCATCTAATCTTTACCATGGATGCCGATGACTGCCGACCCTTCACTTGTCTCAACTCAATTTCAATTCTGTGGACTAAACCAAAATTCTTTATACCTTCTAAGAATTTTGCTCTGCGCTTAATCTTTCGTATCTCTATTGCCTCAAGGTAGAATTCTAGACTCACGAATTTCCGGGTGGGGTGCGTTGCCAACCT
>JABUQX010048383.1:10000-54286 GCA_015478945.1 Trachelipus rathkii
GGGTGGCTAAGCTTTGAAGTAGAAAAAAAGTATGTAAGTGAGCGAATAGCTGAGGCGTTGTGTAATGAATAAAAGTCAAGTGATTATTTTAATATTAATGGAGCGGAGTGCAGACAGAATGTGGTATGTCCCTCCTTGGAATCAATCTGAATAATGGATGAGGTTATGAAAAGAATTCGAGGTAGGGGTAACAGGGAAATGGTGTTAGAATGATGGTAAATGGAATGAGAGTGGAGGATTGCCCTCACCTATCATATTGAGGGATGTGGATTTGGGTTTTGTTGGCGATCTGCAAGAGAGCTTAAGCACGGATAGTAGAGTAGATTTGGGTAGGGTGTGTAAAAGAAAGGTTTGGAAAGGTTAAATCGTAGCTAAAGTAAGGGTGTATGGGTTGATGAGTCGAGCGATAGCCTTCAGTGGTGGAAGTATGTTTAGATGGGAGCAGCTCGGAAAAAGTGGTCTGAGATTAAAAATATTTAGGTGATATTGTGAAGTGAATAGAGGAGCGGAGTCTGCAGGAGTGTAGTAGGAAATTTGTGAATGCAGGAAGGTGGCTGGTTGCAGTAAAATGTTTGGTGGATGTTAAAGGAATAATCGTTGTGAGCTGGCGCCACGGGTTCTTACATGAGGGTCGTGTTGTTATCCGTGTTAAATGTATAGTAAGTGGACAATGGTCTGGTAATATAGAGGTGTGATCTAAATGTACAATGTGTTTCAGATGGAAATGGTGTCGTGTTTAGTGTTGTGAAAAAGAAATGACTAAAATGAGGATGATACGTATAGAGAGTTGATTGTGTGGAGATTGTTACCTGGCCAAAGCGCTACCCGCGTCCCTTCCCTTTTCAGTATCTCTCAGCTATGTCGGTCACTTTATGAACCCCGCCCTTGGGTACCTACACCCCCCTAACCTACTAACTTACTTAACCTATACCAACTAACTAATCTAACTAACCTAACCTAAACACTAACATTTATAAATATAATAGGGACCAGTAAAGAGATATTTTTTGCATTAGAATTTGAACTATACTCTACTATACTAACTAACTAGCTAACCTAACCCACTATACAAGCCTCCCACCTAACCTACACTAACTTTACGCACCTAACCTAACTAAACTATCTAGACCTATCGCCTACAAGACCTAACTAGCCTTCCTAGCTACACCTACACTACACCTACACTAAGCCTCACAGCTTTCACCTACACCTAACTAGGACTCCACCCGACTTCACCTAAGTACACGTATACTACTCACGTGTCCACAATTTGATGTTTAAACTTTTTTGACCATGATATTTCAGCCTTGACCCTGTCATAGTACCATGGGTCAATTTTAACACCAACGCTAGCTTGATGGCTTTTTAACTGGTTCCCATCACGTAAGAAGCCTTAGGGGATTCTAGTTAGTGTTTACTATGGGTATAATGACGTGGCAGGTGGAGTGCCAGTGAGTGCAGGAGTGCCCAATCGAGTGGCATGAGTGCCTAAGTGTGCAGGAGTGCAAGTGAGTGACAATGGCTGTGAGTGCACATAGGGCCAATCTGAGTGCACTTTTTTCAAGCCTTTTCAGCCTCGCCTGATCTTCCGAATAGCCTAGATATGGGTATCTAACCCTGGTAATAAGGTGATGAGGATGAGTTGCGTTATTACATAGTGCAGGTATATCCTTCTACGTAATGAGTATGGTATTTTTGCTAACACTTTACACACACTTCACATATGGACACTTATACACCTATGAATTATAAGTTACACTGCTCCATAGAACTTACATTAAACGTCAGACAATTACATTAAACAGCATGAATACACTGACATTAAACATACACTTACACTTACAACTCACCACACGTATATTGTTTGATGCACTCAACTTGATGCCTCAATTTGATGTATCATCATTACTGCTTCAGCATTAATCTCTAACTTGATGCCTCAATTTGATGCTCAGCATGTAAGGCTCAGCATGATGCTTCAATTTGTTTGCTCATCTTTGGATGACTCATCTTGATGAAGTCATTTTGATACCCGTTCTATATGAGATTATTTCTTTGTATAATATGCATCTTGATGCTCATCTTACGCAACATTAAAGACAGAGTGTAATATTAATGGCCTTTGGTTCTAAGCTCCATACAGGGTGCACGCGTGAGCCCGCGTGAAAGATCACGAACTCCGCACCGCAGGTGAGACCGTCGCGTCCGCCGCCGCGTGCGCCCGCGCGAATGAAACCGCGTAACCGCGCTGCGTGCGCCCGCAGGCGCATAATTCCGCGTAACCGCCGCGCCGCGTGCGCCCGCCGGCGCAATATTCCCGCGAACGAAAAATATGTTTAATATATGTAACTATCAATAAAACTTTGAAATAAATCTATGGATAGTCATTTTTTAATTTCATACTAAACATTTTTATTAAAATTTTCGCGAACCTAAAACTGTAATCTAAATTATTGTTAATTATTAACAATGTAATTATTAACATATATTGTTACTTAATACTTTTAATTTATAATTTTACAAATGTATGTAATAAGAAAATTCAGGAGTGTCTGATAAGTGATATTGTTTAATTTTAACTACAATTGTTACGAAATTTTCTAAACATATAACATTACATACCTAAAGCATAAATCATAATAATTAGAGGTGCTAACACCTAAGGGATTAGTACGCCTTGGTTTTACTGTTTTACTGTTTTAACTTTTCTGCTTTAACTGTTTACTCCATGTTTTACTGTCTTTAACTCGTATATTTTATTAACATTACATACCTAAATCAGAAATCAGTAAATCAAATAGAGGTGTTACATAGCACCAGGGGGGGGATTAGGTATGCTTTTGTTTTTACTGTTTTACTGCGCTTTAATCTTGTTTTAACTGCTTTAACTTTCTGCTTTACTGTCTTAACTTTCTGCTTTACTGTTTAACTTTCTGTTCTAACTGTTTAACTTTCTGCCTTAGTTTTTAACTCACATGGTTACTGCTTTAACTTCGTATAATCTTAATAAGCATTAATACGTTCAGCAGTAATCAGTAAATAATGAGAGGGGTTACTTAACACTAGGGGGGATTAGTAATGCTTTTGTTACTGTTTTTACTGCTTTACTATTGCTTTTCCTGATTAACTCTCCGTTTACGTGCTTTCACTATTGTTTACTGCTTTAGAATCTCTGCTTTAACGCTTTAACTTATCTGCTTATGCTTTAACTTTCTGCTTATGTTTTAACCTTCTTTAAACTGTTTTAAAACTTCACATGTTTAACTGCTTATCTCATATATTTAGTTAAATTGACCATACCTTAAGCAGTAAATCGAGTAAAGTCAATATGAGTTTTATTATAACACCTAAGGGGATTAGTATGCTTGTTTAACTGTTTTCTGCTTTAACTATTGCTTACTGTTTTGTTTTACTGTTTTTTACTGCTTTAACTTATTGCTTTCATGCTTTAACTCTGCTTTACTGCTTTAAATATCTGCTTTACTGCTTTCTTCTGCTTTACTGCTTTAAACTCATATATTTATAAAATTATTTTTCTTTATTTGTTTTAATACTTTTTAATTTTATTCTTTTTATTCTTTTTAAATATTTTTCTTTTATTATATTTTATTTTTATTATTTTTTATTATTATACTTAGTGGTTATTTACTTTATGTCTATTGGTTATTATTATTTAGAAACACACATACACACACACACACTATGACACTTATACACCATTCACTATGCACTTTATCCATTCACTACACACATACACTATAGCACTTATACACACATGCACTATCACCTCTTACACATACACACTTATACACACACACCAGATTTACTGACACAGATTTACTTACACTCACCGATTTAACTGTACGCTCCCACAGAAAATTACTACACCACACACACACACACAACACCAGATTTACTTACCACACTTGTACTTAACTCAAAGATTTCTTACACTCACCCACAGGATTCTTACTTATACGCACATAAAGATTAATTCACAAGATTTACTTACTCCAACAGATTACTTTACCGCACACACCGATTTAACTACACCACACACACAACCTACAACAACATCCGCCCTCACTACACACCCACAAACATCACACACACTTCACTTACGCACGCACCAGCGCACATTACTTTACACATATATACGTAATTTATTAAGAACATTTTCTGTTTAATTAAACACGTACATTATATATTACTCATTCAAATATACTAAAATTATGTCAAAGTTCCTTAAACTTCTTATATGCATCTTCACCAGAATTTTTTATTACTGTAATACCAGTGGAAATATTTATACTAACAAGTCTTAAAATAAATTTAGTAAAATTTTATGAATTTTATAAAAACTATATGTTCCGTAGCTAAAGCAAAATCGAAAATAAGTAATCAGCCCGCTAGAATTCTCTCACGAAGCTAAGTGCTACGTTTTGTTTTTTGAGCTTACAACGCTTTACATCTATTAGTAGCGTGTAATAATGATATAAAAATAACAAAATAAGGTTCTCTCTGCTAACATAACTGGTATTGTATTAAATCATTCTATAGTTTTTATTTAAAATAAATTAATTCATCTCATTTATTATTCTGGTCAGAGGTAAAAATATTTAAAGTTTTTTAATATTTGGATTTTTTTTATGTAATTATGTACATTGACAATCCAACAGAGAAACAACAATACGGCCGCACATCGTTACAGATACGAAATCTGCACTCTTTCTTGTAAAATGGGTTGAAGTAATACTTAGCTAGAATTGTAGGATATATCCGTTTTTGTACCCCGGGGCATTTTAGCATAATACTAGGTCAAATATAGTTTCAAATAACCTTTTTCTGTAAAATGTGTGCAATAACTACGTTAGGCTAAATTTAGGCCTAAAATTAGGATAAACCTTTTTGTATCACAGGCGGTATTTAGACTAAACCTTAAAGTAAAGAGGTATGCCGCTATATACAAGAACGGGATCAAGGTTATTATTTTGATAAATAGTATTTCAAACTGAAACATGCTGGATCGTAAAGATCCTTTAAGCAGGTAGAAGGAATGTTACCCTTGTCTGTGAGTGGACGGAGTAATCCTTATCGTTAATATGCCCTCGTATGTGATTGGTCGAAATTTATATTTAATCGCTTTTTGGTTTTAGGTATGAAAAAGCATGTTTCATATCCTGAGCCCAGTTTGTTATTTATAACTCTTAATACATGTAATATTTATTTAAGAAAGTAAAAATAATGGTTAATAAAAACTTCAATATATAATTAATATTTATTCAATCCTTATTTTTCTAATTTATAAATAATATATATAGTAATATATATATATATATTATATATATAATATATATTTAATATAGTATATACATTATATATATATAAAATATATATATATAATATTTAATATTATAAACTCTATTAACTATGATTTCAATATATTAAACAAACATTACCTCCAGAATTGAAAGCCACCTTACGTTGCCTTAAATATAATAAGGGAATTTTTTAAAACTGTTCCCTACCTTGCATCTAGATGGTTTCGTTTACTTTCTATATTAAAGACTCTCTAAATCTTTGCAAATTTGCAATCATTTAACATGTATCGATGAATAGTTCGTGTCTCAGTATACCTTCAGTAAACATAAGTAAAAGTTCCGTTCAGATATCAATAGTTAAATTTACATCTGGTCCCTGCAGTAAATCTTCCTGCATATGTTTTCTAATGATAAAATGAATTTTTGTACGTTATATGACTTAGGCAAGCGATCGATGATTCGTGCGTAGGATCATTCGATCAGGGTTTTTTTCTTTAAATGCGTATATTTTTGGTATATACATGTAATGAATTCGGTTAGTTAATTAGATTACATATGTTCTTCTTCATCTGTATTAACTTGCGCTTACGTACTTAAATATTATTCATGCTGCGCTAGGTCGAAGTAGAATTCACTGATGTAGGTTCAATACGGTTGTTTTCATTATTTCTACTCATCCATAATCTTAAACTTCCAAGCGATTAGTTTGATTTTATAAAATATAGAGTAAAGTTGCTTATCGCTGCGTGTTTCTCGGCACAGGCTAATAATGTTTCGGTCCATTTAAAGCTGAGCTTGTTAAAATTGCCTGTAAGACAATCTTCAGTTGTGATTATATACACAGTATCTCCATTTTGGCCTCTAGAAAATCGCTTGGGTATTATACAGGGTATTGGTAGCACACTTGAAAAATTCAATCATCGGGTTTCTTTATAGTATAGAATGAAACCACTACTACGGGGAGTCTTGATTTCCCATTGGACACTGTCTTGGATTGGAGTATACCTGTTAAGCGTTATCATGAATATCACTTTTAGTGAAATAGAACACTTTTATTACAAACAGAGAAATCTTATGGAAAACGAGTATGATTGTTAAAAATGGTTTGGGTCTAAAACCTCCGACTGCTGCAGAATATATTTCATTCCAATTCAGAGGTAGGCCGCTCAGGAATGAAAAAACTGCTTTTCATACGCTTAAAAACCAAAAGGGCGATAAAATATTTCCTGACAATCGACATCGAGTTATTATAGAAGTATAAGAGGATTATCGTCCACTACAGAAAGGTAACATTCCTCTTATCCTGAGTCAAAGGATATTATCCGATCCGGCTGTTTCAGTTTGAAATATATTTTCTAAAATATACATTCGGATTCGTATCTTTGTATTATACTGGAATAATCCTTTTGAACATTGTATAGCTTAAATTCGCCATGTGATTACAAAAAGGTTTATCAGTAAATTATGCCTAAATTTAGGCCTAACGTAGTTATTGCACCACATTTTAGAGAAAATAGGTATTTGAATAATTACTTTTGACTTGTATTAGGCTAAATCGCCGCGGGTCAAAACAGATTATTCTAAATTGGCTAAAGTATGTATTCAACGCATTTACAGAGAGAGTCAGTTTCGTCAATTGTAACGAGTGCGGGTTGTTGATGTTTCTCGTCGTTGGTAATCAATAACAATTGGGTAATAATAAAGAATCAAATTATTTAAAAAACTTTGAAATATTTTTTAGTTACATGAGCGAATTAATATTTAAATGTAAGTGAACAATTGTTATTTTTAAATAAAATAGAATGATTTTAAATAAATACATGTATATGTTAGTCAAGAAGAACTCTTTTCGTTAGTTTAATACTATTACATCGCTTAAAGATGATGTATCAGCAGTTAAAGTCCAAAGCACAAACGTGATAGGCTTGGTGTGTAGGGTGTGCTAGGGGCTTTTACTGGATTTTCTGATTTATTGCTTTAGTAAGTAAGAATATTTAATGAATCTAATTTTACGTACAGTTTATTTCTAAACTGTTGTATTAGAAATTTATAAAAGAAATATTTTACAGATAATAAATTCTTTGTTAAAGATAATGATTGATTTATTATAGAAAGTTTAAGAATTTGATAAGTTTTAGTATTGTTTATAACACCCCATCGCATGTACAGTGTTAATTAATTATCTTAGAAATCATAAGTGTATATAAATTTATCGTTATATGTGTAAGTGAATGTGCGTGTGTGGGTTGTAACGTGAGTGTGTGTGTGTGGTGTGTGTGTGGTAAGTGAGTGTGCGTGTGTGTGTGGTTTGTGTGTGTGTGTGTGTAGTAGTAGTAGTAGTTGTAACATTTAAATTCTGTGGTGTGTAAGTAATCTGTGTGTGTAAGTAGTATGTGCGTATAAGTAAATCTGTGTGGTGAGTGTAAGTCATTGTGTGAGTGGTAAGTAATTGTGTGTGGTAGTAAATTGTGTGTGTGTGTGTGTAAGTAATCTGTGTTGAGCTAAAGTAAATCGGTTGCTGTAGAGTAAATCATGTGTGTAATCTGTGGTTGTGTATAGTGTACCTGTGGTGGCAATAGTGGGAAGGTGTGTATAAGTTTAAATGTAGTGCATAGTGAATGTGTGGTATAATGTCAATGACGTGAATTTGTGTTTAGTGTAAGTGTGGTGTGTAGTGTGTGTGTTCGAAATATAATACGCATGAAGTAAATAACACTTAAGTATAATAATAAAAATAATAAAAATAAAATATATAAAGAAATAATAAAATAAATAAAAAGAATAAATTGAATAAAAAAGAAAGTATTGAAAACATATAAGGAAAAAAACATAATGTTAATATAATATATGAGTTAAAGAGTAAAGCCGAAAGTTAGCAAAGCAGATAGTTACAAGATAAAGCAGGAGATGAAAGCAGTAAAGCAGGATAGTTAAAGCAGTAAAACAGAGATTAAAGAGTAAAGATGAATAGTTAAGCATGTAAAATCAGTAAACAAAGCATACTATCCGCCTAGGTGTTTGGTAATAAAACCTCATTGTGATGTTACTGATTTACTGGCTTTCATGTATTGTATTGTTAATATGAATTATATGAGTAAGCCAGTAAAACATGTTTGAGTTCAACGTAAAGCAGAAAGTTAAACAGTAAGCAGAAGTAAAGCAGTAAAAGCAGACGTTATAGCGTTAAGCAGAGTAGTCAAAGTAGTAAAGCAGATGTTAAAGCAGTAAAGACAGAGAGTTAAAGCGTAAGCAGATAGTTAAAGCATGTAAACCAAGTAATAGCACTAGATGGCAATACTAATCCTGCCTAGTGTAGAAACTCTATTGATTTACTGATTTATCTGCTTTAAGGTATGCTCAAAAATATCAAATATTCCGAGTTAACTCGGAATATTGTGAGTTAAAGCGGTAAAGCAGAAAGTTAAAACAGTAAAAGCAGAAATGTTTAACAGCGAAGCGAGAAAGCTTAAGTCAGTAAGGCAGAAAAGTTCAAAGCAGTAAAACTAGAGTTAAAGAGTAAGATAAGTAAAACAACAGCAACTAATGCCCCTAGGTGTTAGTAACACTCTATTGATTACTGATTTACTGCTTTAATATGTAAGGTTATCAAATATCACGAGTTAAACTGCATGTACACCACATTGAGATAAAACCAAGTAAATCAGAGAAGGTTAACCAGTCAAAACAGGTAAATCAACAGCACTAGCTACTCCCCTAGTGTTAGGTAACTCTCTATTGAAGTACTGAGTTTTACTGTTCTAGGTATGTAATAGTGTATTATGTTTTCGGTTATTATTTTCGTACAATGTAGTAAAACTAATGATTGATAGTTCTGAGAACTTCTGAATTGTTTTCTTCCTACATACAACTTTTTTAAAATTTATAATTCTAAAAGTATTAGCTTAGACGGCTGAATCGTATTCTTAGAAGTACTAGTCTGGTCGTTTATAGTGTGTGCTGGATTATATGTTCCGCGGATATGCTGAGATCAACTTGAGATCGTGTGTCTTGTTCATATCCGAGTTGCTGAATTGGCGTTAGTTGGTTCCTTGGAATGGTGTCGTCGGGCTGATGTGTATTGGTGGGGTATGCAATATAGCGTTTTGTCTTGATGGTGAAAATGTTTGAAGTCTGAATAAAAAAATGAAATGAACTCATAGTATATTTGAAAAGAAATTCATTGAATAGTTTACATTGAATTATCATATTTCGTTCGGCGGAATGATTGCGCACTGCGGCGCAACCGCGGCGGGCGGGTAGCGGTAATATTGCGCCTTGCGGGCGCTACGCGCGGCGGGGTACGCGGGACGTCTGCCACGCGGGCCACGTCGGCGGGCGTGACTTGCTGGTCCTGCACCGGCCGGTGCCGCGCGGGTTTGCCGCGGAGTGGCTCACGCTGTGCCCTGTTGGGTAGCTTTATTGACTAGGGAGGCGATTATTTAACTCTGTTCTTTTAATGGTAGGGTTGAGATACCATCAATGGGATGATTTCAGTGCAAGATGAATCATCAATATAGACGGTATTCTAAGATTGTTCCATCAAATGATATATCAAGATGAGGACAAAATTGAGGCACAATGCTGAAGGCTTAATGCTGAGCATCAAATTAGGCATTAGATGCTGAGCTTTAATGTGAGACATCAATAGTTGAGGCATCAGTGATGGCATCAAAATATCGAGTGTGGCAGTGTAATGATGTAAGATTCCTATCGGTTGAATGTATGTGTATAATGTTTACTGTAAGTGTCTATGGTTAATGTTAACGTAGTCTATGGGAGAGTGTAGAGTCTTTAAATAGTGTCATCGTGTGTTAATGTCATAGTGAATGTGTGTAAGAGTGTTAGAAATATTACTAACTCAATAGTAGGAAGATAATCCTAGAGCTTGTATAATACGCCAATCGAATCTCATACTTATTACTAGGAGGATAGATATCCATATTTAGGGCTATTCCGAGATGACAGGGGAGGCTGAAGAAAAAGGCTTGAAAAACGTGCACTCAGTGGATCAATGTGGCATCCTGGCACTATCGTGGCCTCATTGGCATTCCTCTGCGCACTTCATTGGTCAGCTCATTGGTCACTCACCTGGCAACTCATGCCTAATAGCTCATAGAACACTAATAGAACATCCTAGGTACTTCTTACGGTGAGTGGGAACCATTGGGCAAAAAATTAGCGTGGGTTAAAATTGCCCATGGTATATAAGTGGTCAAGGCTGATACTTCATTGTCAACAAAGGTTTGAATCAAGTGCTAGGGACATCGGTGGCTAGGTATAGGTGTACGGTAGGTGAAGGCTTGGACGTGAGTCTAGTGTAGGTGTAGGTGAAGGCTGTGGAGTTAGGTGTCATGTGAGGTGTAGGTGTAGCTAGGTGAAGGGCTAGTGTAGTGTGTAGGCCTAGGTTAGGAGTAGGTGTTTAGGTTTACGGTGGTTGGTGGTTAAGGTTGTGGTAGGGTTGGGTAGGTTAGGTGGTTAGGGCTTAGGTTAGGTTAAGTTTGGTAAGTTAGGTTAGGTTAGGTTAGGTGTAGGTTAGGTTAGGTTAGGCTGGTTAGGATAGGTTGGTTTACGTTAGGTTAGGATGGTTAGGTTAAGGTAAGGTTGTTGGTTAGAGGTTTTCAGGAGCAAGAAGGAGAAATAGGATAAGTTAGGCTTAGGTGAGTGTTAGCGTGGTTGGTTAGGTTATGGTTAGGTATGTGTGTGTGTTGTTGTGTGTGTGTTGTGGTTGTTGCGCGGCATGTGTAGTGTGTCGAAATATAAATAGGCAAGCCTAAATGATCAAGCATCAAGATCACTTGTGGGCAAATATGGCCACGTGAAAAAAGTATAGGGGCGCAAAATAAGGGGGGGCGAGATACATAACGGATTGCTGACGAGCAACTCGTTTGGTCGCAACCTTCCTTCGAAGGGTGCAAAAGTATTACGGGTTGCGAAAAAATTGGGTTGCAAAAAATTAGGTTGCCGAAAAAAAGGGGGGCCAAAAAATTAGGGTTCTCAAAAATATAGGGTTCTCAAAAAAATTAGGGTTCTAAAAATTAGGGTTCTTCAAAAAATTTAGGGTTTCTCAAAAAACGACCTTCCCTAAAAGGACAAGTGAGTAAATAAGATTGGGCCAAAATTGCCATTGGAAGACCAAAGGGTTGGTCGTAAAAAAGGGTCAAGGCCAAAAGGTAAATCGCAAAAGGTAAAGGTCAGGTAAAAATTCGAGCTCATAGAAAGGTCGCGGTCAGAAAAGGTCAAAAAAGTCGCGGTCATTGCTGCATATACTTCTCCTAATACTGAGGGAGTGTGGAAGAACTTCGAAATCTGCACAAATTAAATAATGATGAGGATGTTAGTGAATGTGTGGTGTTTTGAGGAGCAAGGAAAGGAATAGGTATTTGGGATGAGGTTATTAGTAAGAGGGAGTTCTTTGTGAGGGTGAGAAAGTTGAAGAATGGTAATCGCGTATGATGCATATTAGTAGTGAATGATAAGAAGCGGAGGCGAATGGTGATTGATGGATTTGGAATTTGTAATACGCGTTTATTGGTGTATATTCCAGGTGGAGGATAGCGGTAATTAGTACCTTTATATCGGTAAGGGAGATAAAGGGGAACTGTAGAATTATGGGGAAAAGTTTTATGAGTGTTGAGGAAGGTAATGAGGTATTTGGGTCGAAAGAGTGCGGTGAGTGATGGAGGGACTGATTGGTGAGAAAGGTCGTTAGGAGTGGTTGAAAGAGGATGTGTAGACTCAAATTACGATTGAAAAAATGATTGAGAAATGGAGGGAGAAGAATAAATTATATTTAGGTTTGACTGGATTTACAGAAGCGTATGTAGAGCTACATAGGGAAGCTTAGGCAGGTATGAGTGATATATGGTGTTTGGTGTTGGCTATGAATGGAATCACAAGTAATGTTGATAGTGAAGCGTGAGCATGTAGAGAAATAAGTGTGTCATGGTGATGGGTTTAGGATTAATAGTGGAGTGAGACAGGGTTGTGTTATGTCCTTGGTTATTCAATTGTATAGGTGGATGGGGTTATGAAAGAATTGATGTGGAGGTGGCGGGAGAAAAAGACGTGAGAGATGGAGATAGTGTGAGAGGGTTTTGCAAATTATAAGCTCAAATTTTACATATAACCTTAAATTAAGAGAGTTGAGGGGATTGGTGAGAGTTGCAGGGTATTAAAAGAGGGGTTTGGAATAGTAAACGTAGATAAGATAAGGTTATGGTGAGGACAGTCTCAGTGTGAAGTTATGCTTGATGGTGAGCGCACTGGAACAAGTGTCTGAGTAAATATTTAGGGTATGTGTTGGATGAAAGGGAAACGGATGAGCAGAGTGTAGTAAAGGAAAGTGTGTGTGAATGGCAGGCAAGGTCTGGTGCCAATAAATCGTTGTGAAATGTTAAAGGACTAAGTCTGGAGTGCGTGGTCTTCCATGAGGCGTAGTGTTTACACTGTTTTTGTACTGGTAAGGTGAGACTAATGTCTGGATAAAGAAATATAGATTAAGTTCAACATGTGTTTCAGATGATCATCTAGGCGGGATGATAGGTGTGAAAGAATTAATAAAGTGAAGAATGAACGTATTAGAGAGAGTGTGGTGGTCGTGAAGAAAGGGGTTAAATGAGAGATTAAATGAAGTATGTTGAGGATGGTTTGGTCAGTTGGAAAGGATGAATGATAGTCGTTGGGTTAAGCGGCCTTATATGGCGAGGTGTTGGAACCGACGGCTGGGGAGACCGAAGAGAAAGTGATTGAGTCGGTGAACGAATGTCTGAAAGGAGAGAAATGTGAGTTTGGCCAGAGGCGAGAATAAGGTGGCGATGATAGGAGAGAAGTGGGGTTTATATTGGGGATGGTTTTGGGCACTGGGCCAGGGAATGAACCTTGACATTGACGATGCCATAGTGAGGGTCGTCGCGGTCCAGAAGCTTTGAGGGTGATTTTTTGTCTGTGAAGAGCTTACACTAAATTAGGTAAGAGGGGGGTAGGCTGGATTTCTTTTCGACGATTTTGTTTCATACTCCTCGCACTGGCGTTCCTTTCCGATGCTTGTAGTCGCTCTTACTCCCATGCTTGGAAAATATAAGGTATGGTGAAGTAGAAAGAAGAATATAGTATTTATATAATATTAATAATAAATATTTATATATCTATATATAATATATTCGTATATATATAATTAGTATTATTAATGATATTATATATATATATAATTTATATATATATTATATATATATAGTATATATCTATATATATATATCTATATATATATACTAATATATCTATTATAATAATATATATAATATATAGTAATATAATATATTATTATTATATATATGATATATATATATATCTATATAATCTATATCTATATATATATATATATATATATATATAATATATTATATATTTATAATATATATATATTAATATATTATATATATAGGATATATATATATATATGTATATAGTATATATGAGAGTGAGGGTGCCTACCTATTATATGTGGGTAAATTGTTTGTGAGGGGGGGGGGGGGGGGGGGGGGGGGGGGGGGGGGGGGGGGTGGCGAATGTAGAGATTGAGGGATGGTAGAGAGATTTAGCAGGTGTGTAAAAGGAGGGGTTGAAAGAAACGTAGATGAGTCAAGGTTATGGTTGGGAAGGAGACAGTCCTCAGTGCGGAAGTTATGTAGAACTGGGAAGCAGCTGGAACAAGTGTCTGAGTTTAAATATTTAGGGTATGTGTGGATGAGAAGGGAGATGATGCACGAGTGTAGTAGGAAGTTGTGAACGGTAGGAATTTTGCTGGTGCAATTAAATCATTGGTGAATGTGAAGGGACTAAGTCTTGAAGTGCGCTAGGGCTGTACATGAGGGTAAGTTTTTCTGTGTTATTGTTAGAGTGAAGACTAGGTAGGAAGATTAGATCTAAGTTTAATGTTCATATGGACATCTTATGGGGATGCTAAGGTGTGAGAAGAATTGAGAAAATGAGGAATGACGTATTTAGAAGAATTGTGTGGTGTGAAGACAAGGAAAAAGAGAATAAATGAAAGCGTAATGTTGAGATGTTGTCATTGGAAAGATGATGAATGGCTGTATGTGCCAAGTTAAGCAGATTTGGTATGTTCGGTGAAGAAAGATAGTGATTGAGTTACACATGTCTGAAAGGGAGAAATGTGAGTTGGCAGAGGCGAGAAAAAAAGTATAATAGGAGTGAAAGGCGGGTTTTGTTGGGGGCATGGTTGTGGCCACCTGGCCAAGGGATGAACTACATTGACCGATCTACATATGGTGAGGGGTCCTCGCGGTCCGGAAGCTTAGGGTGATGTTGTCTGTCGACAGTCTCCTAATTAATGGTACACGAGGGCGGTATGCTGGGGCTTTCTTTTCGACTTTGTCATATTCTTCTACTGTTTTTTCTTTTCCGATATGAACGCAGTTAACCCAGTCTGGGGGATAGAGTAACTATAGTTATATATAATATATAGTATATAGTATATATATATATATATATATATAATTAATATATATATATATATAATAATATATATAATATATATATATTATATATATATATATTATATATATAGTATATATATCATATATATAATTATATTATATATATATATATATTATATACATATATATATATATATATTCATTCATATAAATATATATATATATATAAATATGATAGATAGATATTAAAATTATAAATGTACCTATTTAAACTAGATATATTTATATATATATATATATATATATATATATATATATATATTATATTAATATATTATATATATAAATATTATATATATATATATTGGGGATATATATATTTATATTAAAAGGAAAACAATTTTGAATTTTTAGAGTTTTTCCTCACCTCTGTCAGATTTTAATTAACTACATTGAGAGAATTTTCATTTTTGAATTACTCTATGATAAACATTCCATACTAATGCTTCGTACACATCTAAATAGCCTAGTTTTTTTTACTGCTACGGGGGGGGGGGGGGGGGGGGGGGGCGGAGTGACTCAAAATAGTTTATTCGAATTTGGAGTATGTCAAAAAAGTTAAACCTGCAAAAAATGCTTCAAATCAAAACTTTATAACTAACAATATTAGATCTACTCCAAAAATTTCATAGAAATTGGATAAAAATTTAAAAATAAAATAAAAAAATAATAAAACAAACTTTTCAATTCCAACATTTGTTTTAGTTTGAAAATGAACCTGTCCCAAAAATTAATATTATATTTTTTCATGCATGTTTCGTGAATGTTTGTTCAACATCAAAATTTCAAAACTTAAAAATTACATGAATATAGAAAAACAATCTCTTACATAATTAGCTATATACAGTAAAATATAATATTGCAAGTTATAAAGAATGTCAAAATGCATAAATTTCAATATCAGATCATTTTAAAATTTAAAAGTCTAAGATTTGCTGAAAGGATATACCAGTAAAAATAAAGAAAAATTTCGTAAATAATAATTTACTATACAACTGCTATATGTGTGTATTATTTCTAAGATATGTAGGAAATGAAAGCCAAATATTTTTCAAGCTGATAAATGGATTAGATTGTATGTTAAATTGTATGAAACTAAAGTATTCAGATTTTTCGTGAAATAAATATTCAATTATTTTGTAAAGCTCCAGCTAACAGGAGACTGGATCTTTGAAATGATCCAGCCAGGGCTGGAGGTTTTGGAAAAGGTCAGACATCCAGTTGGAGCTGGATCTAGGGCCAGATTCTGTTACATTACTAATTTATTAAGCGAACATGGAAAAAAGTGGTTATGTGAAATTTTAACTTTTTATTTAAAGAAACTAGAACACCAAATGTTTTATCAACAATGACTTATAATACTAAAGAAACTTTGGAGTGAGTTAGAAGAATATGGGATTAAAACAAATGTGTTAATTTATAATTTTAATAAAAATTGAATGGTGGGATTTTAACAAACATTTTACAGCTTCTGTTTATTTCGATTGTTATAAAAAACTAAAAAGATTATAATTATAAACTCTCCTTTAACATAACTAAAAAAAAAACATCAAATTTTTCTCCGTTTGTTTATTAATTGAAACTAAATGCTAGACTCAAAATAATATAAACGTAAGTCACAACGAATTGATAAGAATTAAAATCATATTTGATTTGTCTATATTCGTACCCGATTTCAATCTAACTTATATATCTGCTCAATGTGTTAACCAGTCTCTGTATATTCTTCTGTAATATCTTTCCCAGTGTTTGAGTAAGATCTTCTTTCCTGTTGAAAAGATAAATTTTTGTTAATTAAAAAAATAATAATAAAATAATAATAAACAAAAAGGAAAAAAACAAAACCCAATAACCGACGTTACCTTCTCCAATTAAAGCAATTTTTTCAAAACACCATATCGGTACCGTTCTTTAGTTACTCATCTACAAGTACAAATTAAACCAGACCTCCCTACTGATGTCACACATGTATAGGTGTTTTCGTCACTCTATTGATAGTAACGTATTAACACCGAAAAGACCCACCTGACCCACAAAAATAATTGGCATCCGCTCGCTTTTCCTACAAGGGGATATCATTCGCACTAGCCGCTTGCTCTCTCCAGACAACCCGATGTAGAAAAAAATAAATTCTATCAAAAAAGATCAATAATCTATTACTCTCGTCGAAAAAAGCGCCACAAAAAACAAACAATTACGTGTGTACAGTAGAATTCTTTCCTTCCCTCCAATTTCTCGCGCGCAAAAAAAAAAAAACCCCGCGAAAAAAAAAAAAATAATACTTACTAGACATTCATCACGGAAGTACTAGGAACGAAACGCAATTATCTACGCGCATCGACACACGTCTGGAAGACTTGCGTCACTGGCGACTCATGCTGTAACGTTGACTGTCTGATGTGCAAGACCAAATCCAAAAAGAACATTATCATCTCAGAAACCCCCAAAAAATCGCAAAATATCTAATTCTTTCTTGCCCACTCGATTTATATAGATTTAAAACTCGTCATCTGAGACCTTCAGCTACTACGAACATAGGAGGTTCGTTCTACTCCCGCTCAGCTATCAAAGCTTAGCTTTTCTCTCTTACAGGCATCTTCTGCTCAGAGCTTCCGCCTACTCATTCTCCTCTTAAAAGCTGCCTGCAACCTTCTTTCCTCACAGACGCAGCGGCTATTCTTTTTCTCTTTCTAAACTAAAGCAAAGAGAAACAAAAAGACCAAAAAAACTGATCTATCTATATAAAGATAACAAAGACAACCGAAGTTAATTTAACCTTAAGCTGACCTTACCTAACATACTCATCATGACAGCGCGAGCGTTAATACGGTAATAACAAGGACATCACGAGCATGTAGCCATACAGCTATAGTAGAAAATGTAAAAATCATATGTGCTAATAGTACACAAGCGAAAGCAAAAATAACTCATAAAAAAAAATATTACCTGCCATATATACTAGATAAACCAGACCGAACGCTCGACTTTCACCCGCGACTAACAGAAGATCATCGAACATAGCCACCGTATGGTTTTCCTTCGGGCACAATATATATACAAAAAAATAACTTAATAGCTCGAATATACCGAATTAAAAGAAAATTAACGTCATAACACAAACAACTATACATAATACTGCCAAACACACCATACTAATAGACTAACAATTCAAATACTAATAAACATACGTATAATAATTAATATATATTATAATATAATACACTCATCATATAAATAGAAAACAAATAAAATTAAAAAATAATGTACCCCCTCAAAAAAACTCTCAAAACTAATAAAAAATTGATACGCTACTATTATAATATATAATAGTATATAGTTATTTTATATTGTACATTTGCATCTTTGGAGGATATTATATAATTATATAACATAAATATATATTATATACCTTAGTATATAACTCCCATGAAATAACTATAAATATACTAGCTTTTACATCGAATCATGCAATTAATAATATTAAATTCAAAATTATTATACGGAAGAGAATTGAGTAAAATTTTTAACGATGGTGCTGGATGTATACGATTTTGTGCGGAAGTGTACTCAGATGAGATTTCCCTACAAGAACTCCATACAGAGGGAAAAATTGTGAATTTCCGGGAAAAACCACTATTCGCTCCGCTCAAAAGCTTTTGCCAAATTTTAAACTGGCCTGATACTATACAGTATTTATCACTATGGAGAATATATATATATATTTTTTAGGAAAAATAAAATAATATATATTATGATTTATAAAAGAGCAGTATATAAAAAAAAAAAACTTAACCAATTATACCCAAAAAACAAAAAAAAAAATACTATGACCGCTGTTTCTTTATTACCAAACGTATTATTGCTGGAAATTAACAGTTCTGTCTATACCCTACCACATAACGCTACAGAAAAACTCAAAAAAAATAATATTAAATCACACAAATATTAACTCAGTCTCTAAACTTCAGTGATGAATACAATTTTATAATCTCATAAAGTGATATTAGGGCTGTACAGTATAAAAAAAACCTCAAATATCAACTATTTTATATTCCTCTATATCAACGACCGGAAGTATAAGTTGCAACACCATAGAACATTATTTTTTGGTACAGGTTTTAACCAACGGGATTCTGTACAACTTCGAAGTTCAAAATAGATTCAAATATGAACTCTATGGCACACCATAACTCTACTACGAGCAACGAATGATAAGAAAAATAAAAAAAGTAAAATGAACCGCCAAAAAAAAAACAAAAAGTAAATATAAGCTGAATAATGGGCCATAAAATTTATAAGGTTTACCGACAGAATTATCCCAAATAATTAATTACGCTACTCCCTGGACAGAATGTACCTCTTTTATACTTCATCTATCTAACAAGTTTCCGGACAAGGCATTCTCCCAAAGATGTGAATGTATAACAATTAGGTTGACGCGAGCGCTCAAGACAAGTCTAAACCACACTCATTGTCAATGTAAACATTACTAGATTTCGAACTGTATGCATCAAATCCCATTGGGCCAGGCCCCCGTGGACAATCCAATCATCTAACACCTTAAACTCATGAGTCCTCAAAACCTTATAAGCGCGTCGACGTAAACAGATATACATAAAGTAACTTCTAATTAACGCTCGCGCAAAAAAGTTACTCGCAACACTGATGGCAATGTTGCAGAACAAAACTCTATAACTCTGAAAAACTCAAAGCCATTACGTCGGAACACTTAATCCTAACTCTGGAAAGAGACTCTTCTCTAAAGCATGCTCCAACAATGCGGATTTGACGAGTTCTTATCTCATGTGAACTGACTACAATTTACAGATGAGTACTTTTCTTATCAATGAATAAACTCCTAATCGGTTTGTGAATCAAAATCCTCACTATAGACACTCACTAAACCATAAGTCTTGCTTCTAGACTTTGATATCAATAACTAATTGAAAGGTCACCTTCAAAATAATGACGAGAAGAAACCACGTTTTGGAAAATACATATTGAAAAGTCGAGAACACACTGGGCAAAATTTAATAGAATTATCTCCTCAAAAAAAAAGCGAATAGAGAAAAAAGAGAATGATACTAGATCTACGCAATTACGCAGAGTATTAATAACTTCCAGACGTATTATATAGCCGAGGTATCTTTAGTGGATCTGCATACATAGCGCACCGCAACTATGAAAACTGTGCTTATAGTACCTGTAGGAATATATCAAGTATACAGGACAACACTCACACACCAACCCACACAGACCTTAATAGAACAGTATATCCAAAAACGCACTAACATAGATAGACAGAAACACTAAAAAAAGGTCATAGCAAAATTACTCTCACGCCGCGCGTATAATCACTATAATAATACGAAACCACTACTAAACGTAGTCATGAAGATAATTATACAAAATAACGGATCAACGGTAACCCAACACCTTAGAATATATATATATAATATAAAACACATAAACGTCATACCTCAGAAGAGAGACTTCTGAAAAAATCCAACTCAAACCTATAAATAAAGAATATTAACATAAAGTATATATAAAATATAAATCAAAAAAATAATTTTAAATCATCCAATAATAAAAGAAACCCTCAATAAAAAATAAACATCACGTAAATAAATCCTCTATACTATATAACACACACTAAGACCACGGGTCTAATATTATATATATCAAAACAATCAATACACTCAAATAACAGGATACTCTATTAACGGCAGAATATCTTAGCACCAATACATTTACGGGTCCCACGACGGATACACCATTATATGTGAACTACAAACCAAACTACCACCCCCGATATTAATACTATATGACTATATATATATATAATAAATAGTGATTTAAATATTCAAAATATTGGTTCTTTATACAAAGAGAGAAAAAAATAAACCGAAAAAAAATCTAAATCGTATTTTTCTAAACCATAATAACAACATATTATACAAAAGTCCAATGTTATTGAACTTTCTGCCTTAGAGTAATAGATAACAAGTTCTAATATATTAAATAATACGGATCGAACAAGTAAAAAAGCTCTCTAAGATCAATAGATGAACAGTGAATATGAACTAGAGAAGATAAGATAAATGATCAAGAAAAATCAAAGTACATTAAGACAAACTGACTTTGCAATGATTTAAACTTTCATAACTTGAAACGTTGAATTCTTCCATGAAAATAGTTAAAATTTCAGGTTTTTATTACAAGTCCAAACAAGAACTGATAGAAGCACTAATGAATGCAATTACAGCTGGAATAAGAATGCAGGGCTGATTGTACATCAAGTCAAAAAGAGTGCCAAGGGTAGGTATTTCAGACAATCTCTAATAATTCGAAATTAAAAGAAAAAATATGATTTTAAGAAGTTATCAACAGATAGAAACATATGATAGCAGCCTACTACTGCAGCCTCAAAACATGATTGTACTGGTAACTCACATAAAAGAATACCATATAGACAGCATTACCAAAAGTATAAATAGCAGCATCATTAAATAAATTGAACTGCCAAACGGCATTACGGCGCTAACGACCTATATGGCAATCACAGCAGTAATATTAATGGCCATTGCATACTATGTGAACAAAATCAGATACGATCACTCATAAGGGAATCTAGAACCGTAAAAGACAAGATATATAAAATTATTCTCACACGAATATGAAACTAACATAATTACAATTATAGGACACATTGAACTACTCAAAACATATATATAGACGGTACACCAGAACTAAGTCACTACGACAAGATTATCACACGATCTATATGATGAAATTGATCAATCAACCTTCTCTGGCATTTAAAGGAAATCTATAACACAAGAGTAAGCGAGCATGTATGCTTTCTAACAGGAAATTATAAACACTATACACACGATTACAGACTCACTAAGCGAAAGCAAATGATACACAGGCGTCGAAAGTAATCGAAAGATAAGCTAAAGACTCTATACAAGACAGAGGCGACAAAGAGCGTACGTACCAGGAACACATAGGCACCAGCGCACATAGTTCGAAAATTTGACAGACTCGAAAAGTGAGCGAGAGACAAATGATGTAAATAAACTCCCAAAGCTCTAATATAATTGTATTCAAAATACATCCGTCTAAGGCGAAGACCGATTAGTACGCTATAAGCCACACAAAGTGCATGAAGGCATTACTATAAAAATAATAAGAGAACAAAGATGAAAGATCATAAAGAGTAGAGCATTAAATAACAGCACTGATAGAATTACTCACTCGAATCCATGCGAAGAATAACGAAAGATTAGACGCTCAAATATCTACTTAATACAAACCTGAACACCATACTCCGAGCGCGAGCAATCCCCAATCTCTCCTTCTAAACCCCCAGAGAAGGAATCTCGCAAAGACAAACAAATATCTTAATACATGAGTGTTTCCAACACTATAAAAATTAAAATATAATAAAATCTGATATACACCTTTAATATACTCGAGCATAAGACGCAACACTCAGACATATAAACATATATTAAAATTACTATTAACAATAAATGAGTCTAATAATACAACTAATAATAAATAATGTAAAAATTCATAATGTAATTCAATCCAATAATACCCCAAATATTAATAATATATATGATAATATTACATATAACATAAATAACAAAAATAAGTCTATTGTAAATGGAATTATAAATATAATATAATCATATATATATATAAATCTCATCAGTAAGACAAGAAAACCTCTCGCCTAAAATGAGCACGCAACAATCTCTCACACATTGCTCTAACAACTAAATAGCTATTACACAGCACTCCACAGAAAACTAAGTTTTTACCATATAGAGAGACTGATCGAATGTTAACGAGCAATGAATTATAAACCACATTATATGACTAAATTACTCATCTTTCTGATGAGCCATGTCAAATGCTAGACACAAAAATACACACACGGATAATAACAATGAACATAGAAAGTGACAATAAACAACGTGACAATGAACATAAGAAACCACTCGCAAACATATCACTGAATACAACTCACTATAGAGGCATAAGTCTACACTTGATGAAAATTACGATAGCAAATACATATGCCAATCTACAATAACATCTATAAATATAAAATACCATCTTGTATGGTAAAAATGGTAAAGATAAACTGGAATAAATAAAATTCAATTAAAATCAAACCGAAAAACAATCAGCTAAAAATTAAAAGATATATAATAATTTCAATATAGCTCACGACGAGCTAATAGGCTGAAGAATAAATAAAAATAATAAATAACCCTTATAATATAAATAATAATTCATATAATAACATAAACCAATGACAAACAGAATGTAATGAACAGACGACGCATTTAAGTTCCTCTCAAGTAATACTATAAGTCATATAGAGCTATGCCCACAGACCCTCTGGAAAAATAATTTACTGACTCAGCAAATGGTTCTTACTATATTAACATATTTTATATTATCGAAATAGACTTCAAAGTCTCGAAAAGGTAAATATACAATATGGAAAAGCATATTGCCACAAAGAATAATATATATAAAGTATAACTGATAGGCACAAGAGAAAATAGCACTTAAAAAAAAAAAATATAAATCTCCCATATAATAGTTATATATATTAAATAATGATTTATATAATATTTCTATGTTATTTGATGATTAATACATATCTTAATATACATCCTACCATGCACAGCTGGAGTAAAACGTTGGCAGATTTACTGTAAAGAAAAAAAAAAAAAAAAGTATACACACACACATATGAGAATTTGTTCTTAAAATTAATATAATAATTCTACTGTCCAATAAGAAAACAACTCTTAAAATCTCTCACTAACAAATTAAACAGATAAAGATAAATAAATTTCATGTATATATTAACCTATACGAAAGTAAAGTTACTCTCTCTCTAAGATCCGAACATTTCAACTAAAAAGATGTGTCTCTCGCTCATATTATAACAAAATATCCAAATGAATCCTCAAAAAGCGAAAGCGCGTAACCTAATTGTCTTACTAGAGCTCTCCAATTGCAGACATTATCCGGGATCGACGCCAAGGATCTCTTGAGATGGAATAAACATTAGGATTGGCAGCAGTTGCCAGACCTATACGAAAATAATAATAAAAGGAAAAAGACAAGCATGTGAGTCATATTGCTCTTGTGACGCTATTTAGCTCAAATAAAACTCTACTAATAAATTGAATCTCATTCATAAACAGTCAAACTGGAACACAACTGGGATAAAGGATTGAAGAGACATAAAATAATAAAAATACACTAACAATAAAACATAAATAATAATATAATATAGATTTATTTTTTCTCTTATAGAAATAAATATACAACAAAGAAAATCTGGGGCCTATAAAAGAGGCAAACTGTAACTACTCGAATAGCAGATGAAGAAAGGCCAAATAAGTATTAGTATTATTTAACATAAAACTGGCCAGCCTAAGAAAGAGAGATAAGTCACCTATATAATTATTTCAATTTTCTAACACCAACATTAGTTTTAATCATACATACAAGAATGAATTAGTGATATAATTTACAGTTATATACTTATTCTACTTGGATAAACTTCCTAACATAAAGATGAGAATTCATTTATTAAAGTACTTGGAGAGATATTGTATATGCTGACTAATCCATATCTATTGTTCAACATTATCTAATATATGTCTCTTATCCAATGAGTTAAGTGAGAATTTGAATTTGAATATCTAATTATTAAATATTAACCACTTTGTGCTTAAAACTTCAACCCTTTTTTAATATAAAAAGATATAATAAATATTGAAATTCATTTCGGAAAATGAAAATACATATTGTAATAAAAGGAAAATATCTCTAGATACTTCAATAATAAGTCACTTGTACCACTCAATTAAATCCCCTCAAATTAAAATAAAAATTAAATAATAATAATTATACACTCAATCGAATTAATACAATTCAAATAGACAACGTGAATATAATAATGAATAGATAATAAATAATATAAGATGATAGTATTACCCTGATTAAGAAATTAATAATCCACTAGAGGAGAAACGCGCTCTACTAAACAGTATCTCATCATCTCCATTTCAGAAAAAGCCTCTAATAGGCTCCTGGATTGACAAGAGACAAAGCCCTGTATTGGTGAAAGCCCCCGCTCAGACATGAAAGATTCAAGCCGAGAAAATCAACGTCAGCGAACACGCCTTAACTACGAGAAGAATTCTATCTCCGCCCTACACCCCTTATATAAAAAATTTCCCATACGAGAAAAATAAAATATTGCTAACCATCTCTGAAACAAACCAGATATATCTCGCCCCTTAACAATTCATTGTTAAGCTATTCTATTACATGTCTAAATCTATAGTATAGTTTTAAATCTTTAAAACTAAACTTGCTTCTCCGTAACATCGCTCACACAAAATGACACATTCAGACGGTTATGTACATTAATTATTCTCTCTTCCAATTAGACATAAACATTTATTCTGTCTATGGCGCAATAGTGGGACAGTATTGGATCCTTTGCAGAGCCAACCTAACAATGTGACACATTGAAGTATCTCATTCATGTCTTGATATTTATTAAAAGTGTAGAATTAAGAAAAGATAATAATACTAGAAAAGCTACTAATTGATTATAAAACTCATGTAAACATTAATATAATAAATAAAATTAAGGCCATGAATAATAAAATATAAAAGCTCATAGTATAGGTAGATAAAATGATATTAGGACAAGGACCCCTGCGTTAGTAATGAGAAATAGTCAAAGTTATAATAATATTAATTTAATAAAAAATAATAATATTGAAATATTAAGAAAAAATATAATAAGAACAGTTTGAAAGCACATAAGCATGATTTGCTATCTCGAAAGACAAATAAATAAAAAATTAGAAAGCCACATGAAGGGCCTATCAGTGTCAGTGAAATCATTTGATAAACGAAAATTTAAAAAATTAAAAATATACATACTATCATAATATAAAATATAAAGGATTCTATATGTGTAATATGATGCAAAATAATATTTGAAAAGTTGAGGATCGAATATGCTTTGATATAATTAAGAAGTGAACGAGAATATATAATAAAAAAAAATAAAAAAAATTATAAAAAAATATATTTACAAATATTTAAGAAAATACATATTATAGAATGAAAAAAGATGTAACGTTAAATATTTAGTATTGAAATATCTGTATAGAGAGAGAAACTAGAGAGAGATATATAAAAAACATATTTATGACAAGAATTTTGACCTGCCAACAACATTTTATTACCATAAATAAAAATACAAAATCACACAACCTCTCAATATAATATCACACTACGAAATCTACTCGTGAGAACTTCGTTTAAAAGACGATGGAACCTATAATCTAATGTTCCAATTATTAAACCAAATAGTTAAACCAAACAACCCTGATAATACATTCGTCCTCTATTACATAAGTAATTCCATTTATTATACCACACTGACATGACAATCTTATAACGCGAAGTCTACACTTACAATATTAGATAGCACCTTAACAAGAATACAACCCTAGTAGAACTGACACAATACTTCAGGAATATTAAAGATCCACATGATATCCAACATACAATAAACACTATTTCCTGCTGACCATAATACATGAATTCATTCATCTTGTGAACGAATCGCAACACACGCATAAACCTACAATTTGTTAGATAAAAATGATGAATTTAACGCCACTAGACACTCTTCCATCGTGTTAAGATAAGTGATAGTTGAAATAAATAAAATAAAGCCCTGTTACATAACATACATTTTCCTACAATAAATTATGCTAATACACCCATTGCAAAAACATTACACGAGTTAATTCCTGGAGATTTAATAACTGTAGTAACACATCGCAGCTGATCATCGCCTCCCTGCGGAATTCTGAATAGCAATAACCATGAATGAAACCTTTACATAAGAAATCATAACTCAAAAAACAATACTTCTCGCACACGGACAGTAAATATGTAGAGATTAGCGAGAGAAATACCTCAAGATAAAATGGCACATAGACACTTCTAGGTGACTCTTCTGTAATGACAATACCAACTACAAATATAGGTGGCTCCGGCTAAAAGAATTCATACAATACAACTCAAAATACCCTGAGGAACGATACATACGCATAAGGAAGGCATAATAGAGTAAATCTATATGATAATAGCCAAGAAAAATCGCGTATATGTTGTAAAGATCCGCCTTGTGTCGAGACACTAGTTAACTATATAGGAACAATTACCCAAAACAGAGAACATAAAAATCAAAAAATTCTAAGAATCCATATCTGCGCAAAAAAAACGCACAAAAGTAAATAGAATAAAAGATCCTAAATAAAAACTCATACAAAAATGTAAAACTACAATAGAGACTATACACGTACACGACAATGAGTCAACAAAATCAAAGATGAGGCGCACATAAAACATAATAAGAGAAAAACCAAAAAATGAGGTTTAAGACAAATATTAGTAGATAGTTCAAACAAGATAAATTCGCCAACCAACCTAATACTTTATAGAGATTGGAAAACAAGAGTTCATGCCTCTAAACGAGTCTTATCCAAAACCCAATTATAAATCATTACTGCAATATAAAACATATTCAAAGAATGATAAGTAGACGTGAAATTATATAAAATAGATGCCAAATATTGAAAGTTATACATAAGGTATGAATCAGAAGAGGCGCTCGCTAGAAGAGCAACTAAACAAAACAACAAAGCTCAACTGTGCGTAACAAACTAAATATGACAAAACAATACATACACAAAAGTTAAGAAAGAAAAAAACATTGCGGATATAAGACTACGTAACATAGATGAGTGTATCTAAATTTCCTAATTATCCAATCCTAAGACTAAACAAAAAAACAAAAAGAGTACGCGCGGAAGTTCGAATTTCATCAAAACAATTAAACAAACAACAATACAAGAATAATATAATAGGAAAAGGAACAATATAAATATTAGATATATATATAAGTTGCCACACAATATAATCCCATTAAGACCCAACACATAGAAATCCCTAAATTACATACAAAAAAAAATTACAAAAGTCAAGTTGGTGACGAAAAGTGTATAGATCAGAATCAATAAAAGGCTCGATAACAAAAAAGCGGGGTGAAACGAGGGACCGCGCGCTAACAATCTTTAAGATATCAAATAATAAACATATCTGCACAACTATAGCATGATAATGTGGCGTAACATTAAAATACAATCAAGTAGATAGAAACACGCTGATTATCTAGTCAATCAAGGACCAACATAGCACGAGGACGAAATAATATTATAAGATGGAGAGGAATACAAAAGTGACACTAAGCTGCAACATACTAACACCAAAAACGACATAAAACTAAGAATAAAATGCCCAATGACAAAATCCACCATGAAATATAGTTGAAAAATATAAATAGTATAACACCTAGAACTAAGATAACACCTAAACTTACTCAGAGCATGAGATAAGACATAAATACTTGCTTTGTATTACATCGCCTTAATGGTATAAAATTTTAACAATATGTCCAAAAGGCATCCACTTAGTAAAACGAAGCGGGACCATGAGTAAAATAAAAAAAAAGAAACAAATGCATAACCAATAATAGAGCGTTAGGTTTTATTATATTATTTGGGTCTGAATAATATTTTATATCTTTCATGTTAAAACTAAAAAATTTAAATATAAAGGTTAATGGTATCAGATATCTGGAAATAATTGCTCAAGGGTAGAAAGGGTCTCTCAAATAGAAAGAAGCAAATCTTTAACAACTATAGGCTATGAATCTAGGTAAGAAATTATATTAAAAACAAAAAATCATAATAATATCAAAAAATAAGCAGTGATTAGTTGCAAGCAAGGCTCGTGTCCTCACAAGGGAAATATTCATAATACAAACTCAGAGTGAAATAAGAAGTGGAGTGGACGGTGTGGCCCCTACAGAAATTAGATAAAAAGCAATATGTAAGAACTATGTAATAATACCTGTTAGCTGTGTAGGGTAAAAGGCACAATAGCGAACTGAGTAAGACTTAAGAATAATTAGACCGGAAATCCCAATAAAAAAATACTCATTTTTAAGCCGGATGTAGACATGGGACAGAGCACACACATACAAATATAACATATTGAATACACCAGGATAAATCGGGCATATAAAATGTTCTTTGGGTACTAAACAAGCATAAATAATGGTGTAATCAGAACAAGAGTAGATTTCAACTGTCTATAGTACACTTTCCTCTCTCGCATAAACAACATACTATATCAATCTATAGAAGGACTCTAATGAAACAGTAACTTATCAGAAACCATTTGCACATTATTTGATAGCTCAAAAGGGCAAAAATGGAAATAATATAAGAAAAAATTAGGCATGAGCGGCCAGACTTGCTCGCAATAAAATAAGTCGTCAGAATAGAGACAAATAAACCCGAAGCTTAACTCGCAAAGTGACATAAGAAAATATAGCTGGAAAATCTAGCTCATATACAATGGCCGTCATAGACTCAAAAAACATGAATGATAAAATATAGCGTAGCGCAAATAAAAAGAAAAGTTTGAGATGATGGAGAAGCTAATGTAAGATCAAAAAAAATCTTAAGAGCAGTATATTCATATAATTAATACTAGAAGTTCCATTGCAGGATGTACCTAAAAAAAATCCTGCTCAAGAGTTAGATATATGGAACGGCCTGATAAATACAATCACAGTTAAATAACAAAATTACACATGTAGAAATAAGACGCTCGAATTATCATAATACCTTGCTCGGTAGAATAAATAAAAAAAAATAAATAAAATATTATATATCTCACACAAATAATAATCAAATTTTTAAATATATGAGCAATCTTGAATATAATGATGACTAAGTAAAATATATAAAAAGAGACCATCAAAAATATAGAGCATTATAATAATAAGGTAGTCCTGTTTTGAACCTACATACACATTACACCATAGAAAACCATAGCAAGGTATCGATGTCGAAACTCTCCTCGAAGAATAAAATTACAGTAAAGCAACGATAATAATAGACCAGCTCTCATTTTTTAGCTACAATATAATGCAGCAGCAGTCCATGAGGCATCTCGTAGAAAGCACAAAAGACAAGAAATATGCAAGGGCTAAATCTCAATAATTGAGCGAACACAATAATAGTAGGATCATTAACAAAAGCGTGCAAAACAAATCTAATCTTATTCAATCATAATAATTAGTTAAGTCTCTTACCCAACGAGAACCTCTCCATTTAAATAAAACTAAGACTTGGCCCTATCGCAATTATAACCTCACTACTTAGATTGCAATCAAGTATCGCTAGTATTTCGATTATAGACCGAGAAGTAAAATGCCTTCTCGCATACTCTCAGACAGAATATAGCGCCCTTTTAGAGGGATCACCTCCGCAAGATATACCATCTTCACTTGTGAGTATCAATAGAAATTACGACAAGAAAACAGTGATGAATGAGCTCTAATACGCCTTTCTATTATAAATTAATTGCGGAAATGGGTGTGACGAAGGAATGAATTTTTATGTATAGAATTACTGTTCTTTAAGGAAATAATTACCATTCTATAAGAAGATAATCGTCTACTAGTTGCAACTGTATAAGACCAGATTAAAGGTATATAGGTGGAGACAAATACTTAGTAATTAGAATCTTAGCTCTAAGAAAATTATATGCCCTCCTAAGATAACACATAAGTCCTACCGAAACTCAACTAATTAGGTTATTCTTCTATCCTACTCAGTGACCTACGAAGTAATGTAAGCCAACTCTATATCTAATATCCTCATCATAGGTCTCATGTAATATTTATAAACTAAATTATGAGGTATACAATTATGCAAAACAAGGTCTTTCATAGAAATTCAAGCCAGAGTGTTAATAAAATATAAATTAATAGTGAGTTACACGGAAATAAATAGTAGTGGTTGGATGAGCCTATGAAATGAATCACATACAACACTGGAAATGGAGATACATGATGAAAAGGCTACATAAAAATGCGATAAAGAAATCATCTCATGAGGGTGAATACCATCGGTAAAAAGTGGATATATAAAAAAAATGAAAGTGGTTTAGAGACAACTCAAGAGAAAATCTTAGAGAGATATACATGTAAAGCACAGATGAAGAACAAATAGAGCTCTGATTCAGAAACTAGGAGGACTAAATAATAATAATGACTCGGCTTAGTGAAGAGGACATTAGAAGGTAGATCCTCTCCAGGTCACGAGTCAAAAAAAGTGTGCAGAACTATAAGAAGGACTTAAAATTGTTGATACTGGATGGAAAACAAAATTGGTCTAAAATGGGGAAGTTCACTAATAAAGGGATATGTATAAATACCATAATATTGACATACAAACAACGTTACGAAATAACGAACTCAGAAAAAACCATGCGTAAAAATTACATGACAGAGATTTATTAGAGCGGGACTCTAGGTAGACTATAAACTTCAGTCTAATATAATAAGTAAAAATAAAAGTGGTGGAAAAGTATTAAGAATACTGGAGTGCTAGTATAAGATCATTTATGCGGTAACGTAAGATACCTCTACGAGCACAAGAAAAACAAAACATTCATTGATACTGTACAAGCATGACATAACCCTTAACTGCAATGGAATATATTTATTAGTGGCAAACGACATAATACATTATACAATACAAATATTTACCATTAGACGAATATAACGCCATATAAAAGTTTGCCTTTATGCAGCCATAACAAAAAATTATCATACAGTTAGAATTTTACAGTGGGTCAATAACTCATAATGAACAATTGACTATAATATATAATGACTAACACTTATACAACACAATATTTAACAAAAAAAAATCTATAACCAGGGTTATATAACTGATATCAATCCGGAATAAACATATTAGATCTAGCGGAAATAGTACTTAAATCAAGAAAATTAGAAAAATTTAAAAATGAACAAAATAGCAGGAAGTCCAAGAAAGGAACCGAATATAATAGTACTAATAAAAATAGCGAGCGCAAAAAAACTAATTTGATAGAGATACATGGCATGTGGAAAAACACCCATATAAAAACATATCTATACTCAATTGTGCAAACAGATCTGGCACAGATCAGATCACATGGCAGACGCGCAGGCATTAATAAATATAACTCGATTTGCCTCATATTAAAGATTTTACTATATATACAAGATCTCAAGCACTGAATCTTAAATGGACACTGTAATATCAAATAACTAATAACGAATAAATGAAAGAGCAATTGAAAGAGTCTACCTCTCCATGTAACCCCGTATATATAATAATAAATATATACAGGATTTTTAAATATTTAAATATAAAATAATAAAATTTCAACTTTATTCTAATATGTACCCTTATTTAGTAATTAAGATAGGTTTTTTCTATCCAATTATTATGAATATAACATATAATTATTATTTCCTGGTTTTGTGAAGAAAAATGAATATCATAATTTAGTATATGCTTTATATAATGATTTACATGAGAATAAAAACAACCCACTTTGTATCCGGAAAATTGTAGACACAAAAGCGGCTCAATATAGTATCAGTTGAAGAATTAAGATAGTACAGTTAGGTCATTTATGATTAAGACAATAGTACGATGTCTAGAGATTAAAAAAATGGGTCAGCAAAACCAAAATATAAATCGACGCATAGTATTGTATTTATTAAAATATTGTTATATTTAAAAAATAAAGAAAAACTCGCCACCTAAAATAAAATATATAAAAATGATAGAAATATAATCGTGGATGCTGGACCGTATTCACAACAGAGCTCAAGATCTAATTCTAGTAAAAAAGCACACACGTAATGATAGATCAAGTTATCAATAAGAAAGGATAAATATAATGCAACGTTCCAAAAGAACGAAAACGAAAGTAGGATGCGGTTGAGAACCGTAAACACAGAAAAAAGAAAAGCCCAAAGAAATTACTCTTGCATGAGAGAAGTCGGAACTCTTATAACAGACCATAATGGAATTAAGAAAATTACTAATATGTTATAAAAAGATGAAACATAGCTGCGTAGAGGAGATAATATAGTATGAAAACTTGATCTAGCATATGAATAAGAAAGGATAGTTTGTAATGTATTATCACTAAGACGAGCATAATTTCAGTAGTTAAGGAAAAGACGATTAAAGACTGGACATAAAATGTATGAAAATTAATGGATATGTGACTATAGAAACAATAGAAATAATTAATTTCAAAGAATGACGAATTAACGAGTACAAACTTTAATCAGCAAGTAGAGACAATGCCGATCCCCGAATTCCATTTAGTGAGCAGACACATATGTAGCTCGAGTGACTCAGAAGTGTGCGCCGTTTTTGAAGAAATTCAACAAAAATAAAAGAGAGTGGTGCAGATGGAGAGATGACTGAGGCTTAGAGGAAAGACCGTCTGTGAGTGCCTAGTAGCCTCGAATGTAGTGGTCGATGACCACTTTACGCACCAATAGCACTTAGATGCCTATACACAAACAAACCACGATTGGTCTATCGCACACAAAAATGTAGACCTCCGAGGCTCAGAAGAGAATTCCTGTAATGGACAGTAAACTCGTTGGCAAAACACTTCTCTCGATAATCACTGATCTGTATGTAGCGAACTCTCTATGAGAAAAGATATCCGACCTACAACATGACATTGATCGGAGTGATTTAGGCGCGTAATTGTACCATGTAAATATATATGTGCTATAATAAGGTAAACTCATATACTAAAGATTGATTGATAAATAATGGTTTATATATGAATGTTTATGGAGCGCTCCTCAGAAAAACTACTCTCTTAGTGCATTAACCTACATAAAAAACTACAATACAACGGTTATAAAAATGTTTATTCAGTCGGATATATATGTGCACCAAAACTAATGGAGCTCAAAGTAGAGAGAGTATAAAGATAAACACGAGCTTTCCGGCTTACCTCACCGCTGGCTGAGTGTGAATAAAATCATATTATTTTTACATATATTTAACTCCTTTACTCTCAATTAAGAATCCTCCTCTTACACAAAACCAAGATATTGCTGCTAGAAACGAACAGCTCAGAATTCAATCGAGCTGACAGCTAGACGTCCTCATATTATAAAAATGAAGTTATACTGTTAGAGCATACCACTATATGTACTGTAGTTCAGTGTATGATCGCTCAGTTAGATTTAATATTTCAAAACACATCATTATCTAATTTATGACAAAGAATACCCCTCCTAGACACACAAACTTACTCAAATAATAATAAAGTACAACACAGATCAGCTCCAAGTACTGCAACCCTACGCTAGGGACAGTATATCAAGAGTAAGGACAGACGCCACCTTAGAGTACTTCACATCTATAATACACCCAAGAGTTAATGCCCCGGATGTCTTCCCGTATGGACAAGCCTGCAGTGAGATAAATCTGTGCTGTCAAATATATAAGTAAGTAGAAATAATAGATGTCCAAGAATATGCTGCTCTTGACATATAGGTAAATTATCGACTGGCTTATTTATGTCAGAAATATATGTCTTTGATCTCGCTAGATCTCACCATACATCGTATTACTTGGAGTATGTCTTTTCGGATCCTTCTCCTAGCGATGATATGGAGCAAAACACAAATAATAACCCCATCCCCCCATAAAAGCATAAAAAAAAAATTTTAACCTAGTCTTTACTCTCAGTTATTATTACTTGTCATTTCTACGAAGATATATCCACATAAAAATGTATTAACATATTAGTTTCATATTTTTATACTTATTTTCCTAGTTTTCTGAAGATAATATAAACATATAATTATTAATCTTAATAACAGTTAAATTCTTATATATCAAGTCCTACTTACAACTCAAATAATTTCTATCAATTTATTCATATAAAAAAAAAACACAACTCTCACTAACTATTTTAATGTGTGGAAACGAATTCCCCTCATCTCAAACTGAAAAGCCAACGAAATCTGTTTAATAAACTTCCTATACGTAATAGTCTTATATCTTACTTACTTTGTTTGAAATAGCAAATATAACAAAGTATAGAAAAATAATCAATACAGCCCAACTCAAAACAACCCAACTTATATTATTTTTGCTCAATACAGCGTACATAGTTAATACAACTGCGATTCCACAAAATAACCTATAGCCTATATATATAAAAGCTAATCTAGATGTTTCCACTATCTTATCTTTTATCTAAGTCATGTGTCTCAAGACATAAAGCATCACCAAATAACTATTTCAAAAATTTTTTCCATTTTTATGAACAATTTCTTACGATCAACATTTTTAGTTGTTTTCTTGTAAGCTATCGTATTTTTGAGAAAAAAAAAAATAAAATAGCCCCAAAAAATCAAAAAAAAATTTTGCCATATTTAGAACAAATTTTCTTACGCTGATTCACGAAATTATATTTTACTGTTGCACGATATATCGAAGTTTTCGATAGAAAAAGATAACTAACATAGCCCCCCATAAAAACATAATCAACAACAGAAAAACATCTTTGCATTTTATCAGAAACAATTATCTACGCTTTGATTCAAAAAAATCATGTTTACTCAGCTATCGATAGTAAGAGTTGGCATAAATTAAAGAGCCCCAAAAATCAAAACCAAAAAATTTTTTTCCATGTAGTACAATTTCTTACGCTGACTCCCACGAATATTTAATTATTTTCTTGGCTAGCTATCGTAGTTTTCGAGTAAAAAAAATAATAAACATTTCCTATATAGATTCAAATTTTTTTTTTATTCATTTTTAGAACAATTCTTACGCTGATTCCGTAAATCGAATTCCAATTTTTTATTTTCTTTAGCAAAACCACTCAAGATTTCGAAATATACCTATCGTAAACCCTATCAATATGAACGTACATAATGTGGACGAACCCATTCAGGGAACTAATATAAGAGCGAAGGTCTTAAGTGAACAAATTCTCAGTAAAAAAAAATTAGAAACATGAAATATTATCGGCAGAGTGAAAATAATTCTTTTGTTTTATAGAACCTTTCCATCACTTTAACCTTGATCTTAATTATCAGTCCTGTTGTATATTATCTCTTACTTATATCTGATAGTGTGACGACGAGTTCAAACTACTAAAAAAGTGGCAGAAAGCGTTTTCAGCCGCTTTGCATTCCCGTTAAGGCGACCACTACTAATACCCTATATGAACCGTTTCGAAGGAATCCGAATAACAGTCCTAACTTGATCGCTCACGCAACACCTTATAAAGTTCACGGTCTTTTCAAACTATCCACTTCAACACCACAGAATAGCTGCACTTGACGCCGATAACGCAGATAACCTGATATAAAGTGTTTCCAAAGTCAAGTTTGTGAAAATTCTCAAAAAATGCACAGAGAAACAATAATTGTGGCCCAAAACCTTATATATTGGTGTAACGATGCTGTAAAAGGGAAGCTTTGGCGGGAGACTTGGTCCGACTGGTAGACCTTTGTGGCGATTATAGCTATTCAACAAAACCAAACGAATTAACAAACTAATTTACCTGATTACTGTTCAGTATTTTTACGAACATATCGAAACATCCCAAATACTATATCTATATAAGCTCTTATAGATCCTAAGTAGTCTATAAAAATCCGAAAATTACCGATAGCCACCTAAAGAAAACTAAACATTTCGTCGAAATCTCAGTAAGCGAAAAGCTTAATGTTTAAGTCGAAGTCTAAGTTAAATGAAACGTCACTAAAGTTAGGATACCTCGTCTAAAATACATACGTTTAAGTCGAAGGTCTAAGTGCTAAGAGTCGAAGGTCTACCGATGAAAAGCACGAAAAGTTTAAGTGCTAATGCGATAGTCTATAAAATCTAAGTCAAGTCTATATTTACTGTGCACAGCTCGAAATGTCTAATGTGTCCAACGCTCGCGCCGCCCCCTAAGGCTCCGAACTGCTAAGCGAAGTTAAGTACCCATAAGCCCGACAGTATTTTACTAAGAATATCTAGATATTTGATCTTTTCTTGTTTGCGTTTGTTTTTTATTATTATATATCTACACCATAAATACTATAGATATCCCACTCGACCCCACCAATAAAGATATTATTATATATTATGTAAATAATAATATAATAATATATATGATTAGGCCAATGGTGGGAGTGATTTATTTTTTCTTTTTTACATTTATCTGTAGAGATGTATGACGCTATTACTATTATTAAGGCATTGATAATACTAAGTATATATATATACACTTTTGCTTGTTAGCCCCCTGGTCCTCTCGTAGGAGAGACGGGCGTCCTCGAGAAATTCTAGTCCATCCCGTTAAGTATCTTCAGCTAGTCCCAATGTTAATAAATGTTTAAGAGGTAACGAAACTAAATGATTTTTAACAAAACTAATTTAAATAATAATGACTATATCACTGTGTTAATGTGTAGTAGGTAGGCTATGATGGTATGTATTGGTGGTATGAGTTATCAGGTGTACTGGAGTGTATTACGGATTTAATTTACTATTATGGATTAATAATCCTTAATTAATCCTAGGTACTATCGAGTGACTAGCAGGTGTTAATACTAACTTATATAAAAATAAATATATATAATATTATTAAATATATATATTGATTAATATATTCCTACTGCCATTATAGGGCGCTCGGCTCGATGCCCCTAACAAAAAGGAATTTACCACTCCTTTAGTGGGTTCTCGAAGCCCGATGGGGGACGAAAAGGGCAGGATCTTTACAACCCCGGATCGTGGAGATGGTCGCGAGCAACCCACCGCGAACACCCAAAACCAAGAACGAGAGAGGTTCCGAGAACACATACCCCGAGAGGAGGGAGATTAAGTCCCCCCCGGAGTCCACCTAGAGCCAGAGACCCCGAACTCTTGACCATCGGTGTGCTACCAACTTGAAAAGGACTCTCGTTATTTTAAACACCCCAAACAGACCTCTGGCGCCTATTTTTTGCCGGTCAAATCTTTAGGTCGTTAAATTTTTCTAAAATAAAAAAGTTTATTATAATTATTATATATATAAATAATAGAATATACACAGCTACATTACCTTTTTCTTATTTAAATTCATTTTTTTTTGTTTTCATATAGGACTTAAAAAAAAAAAAAAATATAAAAAAATTATAATATAAAATTATATATTTTTATATTATTAATAACCCCACCCCCACCCTTCTCTCTCTCTCCCACACCCCCACCCCCACCCCCATACAAACCCCCCGCCCCCCCACCGCAACCCCTCTACCCTACCCACTCCTCTCCTCACCCCCGCCTCAAATTATACAGAATCTCGCGTCTGAAACCAAAGCACCGAAATAACGTTTCACTCCCATCTTATCCCACTCTCCGGCGCCTCCGCCCACACCCATCGCCCCGTGCACCCCCTACCTCACTGCATAATTAATTTTTGCCTTAACACGACGCTTTCCCTTTTCTACCGCACACGCCCCCACCACCCCACCCACATACCCACACTCCACCACTCTCAGCGCCTCTCTTAGCGGACCCAACACAACCGTCCCAACCTCACCACACATCAACACCACCCGCCACCCTATTCTAAATATAATTTATTTTTAGTCCTAATATTTAATTATCATCATTAACCTAAACGCTAAATTCAATACCTAAATTATAATTAAGCCTAATAACTAACAATAAACCAGAAATAATATGACAATCAATAAATAGTGAGAACGCTGAACGAGGAATAACTCGAATAAGGCGAAGTCTAAGTGCGAACACTCTATACGAAACCCCCTCACTAATTATCGATGTAAAAAATTTAAATTTTCTTTGAGATTGCTAAATGAAATTCGCCTCGTATTCCCTATCTATCCGCCCTACACCCACCCTCACCCCCCCCAGCGACCCCCCCCCTATATGTCGCCCGAAATGACGACTCGCAAACGGTAGCAAACTACCGATTGACACTCTCTCAATCCAAAAACCATACCGCAGATAAGTGATGGATTCTGTCTTGCCATAGGCAGCCGCTCTCCTCCTACCAACGCTTACCACCTGCCAAGCGCCTTACCCACACCCCTTCTCCCTCAGCCGCGCCAGCGCCGTATACCCAGCATTACATATACGATGCTACCTACTCATTAGTATATTTATCCAACTAATGTAAAATGAGTGATTAGTTTCTCTTATCTTTGGCGATAGGCGAACAATTCTTCGTACTCTGTTAAAAACCAAACCCCGCTTTTGAATTACGGTTCCTCACCTGGAAATGTGAGATTAAAACGCGCACCGAAAACGGTTCAGTTCTCAAGTCGAAATTTTTTTTCCATTCTAACATCGAATTCAATATTTTAAAAAAATTGGTCAAATATACCAGATAAATTTTGATCAATAAAAAATATAAAAAAACAAATGATTTAAAAAAAAAACATCATCCATTTTTATATACTTTATAGAAAAGCGAGATGACTATAAAAGAGCAAACGCCGAATAGAAGATAAGACATTATTATATTGAAAGTGGAGGTTAAGCTGACGAGTTTTGAAACATCTTCTCAGGAAAACAATGCGTCGATTTCTTGTATTAACAAATTTAATCTTCGATAGTGAAAATACATTTTCTATTTAGGAAATATTCATCTCGTGAGGTAACTATTTTTGAAAAAGGTTTCTGTTCGATTTTATTATGTAGAAATGGTAGCTGAATGGCTGTTTTTATAATCCCAAGAACAACGAGCGTTTCCTCTCTGCCTATTTAAGTCAGTGTCTTCTTCCCCTGCCGCCCTAAGAACAATTGAACTTCAAAGAGAGCGTCGCTGACTAACGCTGTATCTCTATATTAATTATTCTAACTCTCGAAAGAGAAACCTACTCTGGCGAGAAGAGAATTCTTCGTCTGTGTTAAAAACGCGCTTTTGAGTTACGGTTTTTCCGTAACGGGGATTAACCAAGAAAGCAAAAGTCGGTCGTTTTGCGAGTTAAAATCTTTCTAACGACAGCCGTCGGATCATCAATATTTTAGAACATGTTTCGCTTAAATTTTAATAGATTAGATTTGCTCAAAAAATGTAAAAACAAATGGTCTTAAAAAATAATAATCTATTTTTTATATTTCAAGACAACATACGCGCGATGACTATAAAAAAGCAAACGCCGAGGAAGAGAAGTAAAAGTTTATTTTGAAAGTGGAGCTGAGTGGACGTGTTTTTATAACTCTCTCAAGAAACAAGGCGCGTTTCCGAATTATAGTTAACTTCAATAGCGAAATACGGTTTTCGATTTTCGGAAATCTTCGGCTCGGGTAACTATTTTTGAAAAGGTTTCGCCGAAATGTTAGATTTAAATGGCACAACAAGCTCAACTTCAAAGAAATTTTACGCATAAGTAGTGCCCAAAAATAGCTCAAGTGCGATATATTAGGATTCGTTTAAGTGAAATAAGCGCGTTGACTATATAAAAAAAAGGCCACTCCGAAGTAAGAGATCAGTTTAATTGGAAGTGGAGCAGAGCCAACGGACGTGTTTCACAATTCTCTCAAGAAACAACGCTCGTTTCCGAATTTAAATTAACTTCAATTGCGAAATGCGGTTTTTAATTTTAGGAAGTCGTCGTTGCCTCGGGTAACTATTTTTGGAAAAAGTTTGGCCTAAATGTTATTTATGTCAGATTTAAAATTATTATTACTTAAGTAGATTTAAAATTATTTTTACTTAAGTGAAATATAAATGTTACGTTAGATTTAAAATTACTTAAGTGAAATGTGCCTGATGACTATAAAAAAGCGAGTTCCGAAGATGAAGAGTCAGTTTATTTTTGAAGTGGAGCTGAGTGGACATGTTTCGTAAGTCTCTCAAGAAACGGCGCGCTTTTCTAATTAAAACAACTTCAATCGCGAAATACGGTTTTCGAATTTAGGAAATCCTGGCCTCGGTAACTATTTTTGAAAAGGTTTCTTTTAAGTGTTAGAAGATTTAAAATTACTTAAGTGAAATATAAATGTTATGTTAAATTAAAAATTTAGTTGAGTAAAGTAAGCCCAATGACTATAAAAAAGCGATCTCCGAAGATGAGGAGTAAGTTTATTTTGGAAGTGGAGCTGAGTGGACGTGTTTCGTAAGTCTCTCAAGAAACACCGCCATTTGATAATTAAAATTAACGTCAATCGCGAAACATGGTTTCGATTTTAGGAAATCTTGGCCTTAGTAACTATTTTTGAAAAAGTTTCTAGTTGTTATCAAAATTCTAAAATTATCTAATAAAATCAAAAATGTTAAAAAACAAAGTAGTCTTAAAAAATAATAGTCTATTTCTTATATTTTCATAAGACAAAGATAAGCGCATGAAAATAGACTATAAAAAAGTCCAAACGCGCACGTAGAGATATGAATATTTAATTCTGAAAGTGGAGTCTGAGAGTGGACGTGTCTTTTAAACTCTGTCTAAAAAACAAGGCCGTTTACCGAATTAAACTTAGCTTCAATTGCGAACTACGGTTTCTCGATTTTTGGAAAATCTTCGGCTCGCGTGATAACACTATTTTTGAAAAATTTCGCCGAAATGTTAGAATTTAAATGACACACACAAGCTCATACATCAAAGAAATTTACTGCATCAAGTTGGCCCAATCAACGCACACAGTGCTAAGGTAATAGGATTTCGATTTAAAGTGATAAATAAAGCGCGATATTGACTATATAAAAAAGGCCCCAAATCCAAAGAGAGACGCAGTTTGTTTTGAAGCCTGCGAAGCTCCAACCAAATCGACGATGTTCACATCCCTCAAGAAACAAACGCTCGTTCCCGAATTTAAATTAATTCAATTTGCGAAATGGCGATTTTTAAATTTTTAGGAAGTCGTCGTTGCCTCGGAACATTTTTGAAAAAAAAAGTTTGTGACCTATTTTAATTTACTTTAAGATTAAATATATATCATTTATTTAGTGGAATATAAATTTACTTAGATTTAAAACTTACTATTAAGTGAAATGAGCCCGGATGAACTAACTAAAAAAACGCACACCAGAAAGAGATGGAGTACAGTTTATTTTGCAGAGTGGAGCTGAGTTCACGTGTTCATAATCCTCATAAAACAGCGCGCTTTTCTAGATAAACATTAAATGCCAATCGCAAAATACTGATTTCTTTTTTATGAAATCTATGGCCCGGTACTATTTGAAAAGGTTACTTTAAGTTTAGAAGATTTAAAATAGCAAAAAAATAATAAATATGTTAAATAAAATATTTTCGTGAGTTAGAAAAGCCCAATGACTATAAAAAGCCGATCTCCGAAATGAGGAGTATCAGTTATATTTTGGAAGTTGGAGTACTGAGTGGACTTGTTTCTAAAGTCTCTCATAAAATACTACCAACCTTTTGATAACTTAAAAATATAACTCCAATGCGATAATATTCGGTTCTCGATTTACTAGATAAATCTTCAGCTATACTCATAACTATTTTGAAAAAATTTCAAATATTATGGTTAAATTTAAAATTATTAATGAAATAAAGCCCGCCGAAAATCATTAAAAAAAGCGAAATGCGAACTCCGACGAAAGAGGAATTAAAGTTTATATGCGAAGTGAAGTGGTTTATCGTGTTTTATAATCTCCCGAGCTAAACAACAGCGGCGCGTTTCAGAAAATTAAAAATAACTCAGTCTAAAAATATGGTTTTCGATTTTTGGAAATCTTCGACTCGGGTAAGTATTTTTTTTTAAAAGTCAGTTCGCAAAACGTTAAGCATTAAAAAATATTAAATTTAGGAAAATCATTAACTATAATTATAAAACAATTTTCTATTGAATTAATATAACTATTTTATACAATTGATGTAATTCTTCACACACAATTTACTCTACACAAGATGCGCTCCCCTTCAGTCATCTATCGTCCCCGTCTGTGAGCTTGGGAATATCTTGATTCCTTAGAAAAACGACACATACGCAGTACGAATCGAAAGATAGTTCTTTTCCATCCATACGCATTATAATAAATAAACTAAAGAAACTCACTTGCAAAAGGCGCGTTAGCAGTTTAGTGCCCGAGAGCCTCCTCACCTTAATCTTTCAAACAGGGATGCCTCGTACCGCCCTCCATCAAACCGTAGCTCGAAAGTTAATGTCCGCAAGCCCGTCGACAATAGCGTTTAGGTTCGTCAAGCCTCTTTAGCTGAGTTAGTTCCGTTAGTTAGATTCCTCAGGGTTCGATCTTTTCATACCTCTCTCCTATCCGCGATCCTCCAAAAAAAAAACACGATCCTGCGCATGCTAGGCCAGTGTCGCCTGATCGAACAATTTTTTCAAGCTGCCATCTGATACAGTATCTTCGTATCTTACAGTGATCTCGATGCGTATGCGAATGATTATTTTTCATACTAATCTGGGGCGTTCCCTTCACAAAATCCTTTCTACGTTCTACTGACAATTGCCTATTTATTTTCACAACCTATTCGGTTTAACTCACGAAGTAAAACAAGCTACTGTCATGACCTCAGAGACACACGAGTTTTCGAGCACGCTGGATGACGATTAGACGCTCGACGGAGGGCGCTCCGCTGTGTCGATCGTAAGGTCCCCGTCGTGGGGAGCCCGCGGTCGGTAGAGTAGTCGTTGCAGGATGCCGCCTCCGCTCCCATCCCTCCAGAGAAGGAGAGCATGACGTCGCTCTGACGACTGCGAGATCGCAGACACGAACCAATCAACCGAGGACGCGAACCGAGAACCACAAACGATAACAGCCACAAACGTAATAATCGTAATAGAAAAGCAAGAAAGGGTACTCGTCTGGCGTCGTCAACCGACGACGATGTTCATATCGCAGGTGCTATTCAGTCTATACATTTTCCTAATTTAACTGTACATGAACGCATCCCGGAGAAGGATTTTCACGTTCGCGCATGCATTTGTTCATTAGAATGCGTACTCACTGCCATGAGTTTCGTTCAATGAGCGACCGCAGTCCTTATCCGATCCCTTATTTTAATTTTTTTATATACACAACGAGCCGGGACCCAATCACGAGGTTGTCTCGAGCTCGTAATCGAATAATGTGCGCATGATCAATACGTCCCGATTGGCGCAGAGGTATTATTTTTTTTGTATTCAATTAAAGACAGACCACGAACACGAACCACCGAACGCACGACACACGATACCACGAACGCAGGAGAGGGCGAACTAGCTAAAAAGCGATGACAAACAAAGATTTCCGTACTACGGTTAACTGCCGTAGCTGCCGCACTCTGTATAGCGCCGCGCGCTCTTCAGTTTACTCTTGCTCTTCTCTTTTTACTCTGTTGAAAAACCAGGGAAAAACACATAATATTATATATCCTAATGACGGTATTATTGAGTATACTTATAGTAATTGTAGCCCTTTAAAACGGGTGG
>JABUQX010048384.1:2500-7500 GCA_015478945.1 Trachelipus rathkii
AAAGATCTTTTACCAAATTATTCAATAACATATGAGTTGAGTAGAGTCATCCCTCATCATACGATTTCTAGAACAGGTAATCATATGTTGTAGCTATAAAATCATCTTTGCCTCATATATATATATATATATATATATATATATATATATATATATATATATATATATATATATATATATATATATATATATATACTCTTCTTTCTATATACCCATATACCATACTTATAATTTAGTTAATATATATATATCGGGTGTGGGCAGTGGCCAAAACAGAGAAGAAAAACATTGAGGGGAATTAAGTTAAATAAGAGGCGAGGCAAACACTATGCTATAAAAGTATTCAATATACTTTATAATTACAAAGGGGATCTGTTCCAACAACATCAATGACTGAAGTTTAACAACTAAAATACTTGGAAGTAGATTCAGTTTTAGAAATAAAATGTATTTAAAAAAAATGCATGTATCAGTTACGAAATTTGTAAAAATTAGGGAAATTGCGCCATCGAGAGAAGGCCTGAGCTATGTTCAACCTTAATTTAATTATTCAAACTACGTGACACTTACATATAAATAAAAAAATATGAATAGAACTTTTAAAATTGCCCCTTTTTTAAAAAAAAAATATGCAAATAAAAATCCAACTTGGTCCATAGGCCCATATTAAGTGATAAATAAATATTCAACTTTGTTCAAACACCCAATTGGGACGCGAGGTTTGTTCAAAATATTACTTAGAGTACAAGGAACAAATGAAAAGGTCTGATCTAAAAATAAAACTTTGTTAGTCTCTAATTTTCAAATGATTATTTCTTTTAGCTTAAAGAATAGTTATTTAATGATTAATAATTAACAACAACAGTCTACACAGCCAAGGCATTCTCTACAAACCAAACATTACAGTGACTATAACACTACCACTTTGGACTTTAAAAGGCATGAACAGCGGATCCTATCCAACTACGAGTAGCGCCTAAAAATACCTATTAAGAACAGTCGGTGCCAATCAAGTTAAGTTAGATACAGGAACTAAAACAGATTACTCTAATGGATAGGTTCATTCCTTTTCAAAGGAAAGCCTGGAATAAGATTACAAAAAAAAAATATGCCAATTATCAAGTTTGTACTTTGGCTCGTTGGTGCCCGGTCCCAGAGGAATGAAGGGACAGCAGCGAGGGAAGAGCATACAAACAAACTACGTACCTTCGGCGACAAAGCCGCTAAAAGATATCACAGTGGGATAATTAATGAATAAATTTTTATAAGAGGTTAGCGAGCGAAAGTTAAAATTTGGAAAAATAAAAGAACCCTCTAAATCTCTCTACAAAAAAAAATAAAAAAAATAAAAAGTAAATATAATTATATAATTTTAAAACATTTATGCAAAAGATGGAATAAAAACGACCAATTTACAAGTATAAAATGCGGATTCATGGTATAAATTCTTAGAAAAAAATTGCTGATATGATTCAGAAAGATTGAAGAAAACCCTAAAAAAAAAAGTACTAAAAATGAATAGGACCTGAGGGTGGGAGGGAACGTCCTTCCCAATTTTTGTATTTTTTTCCAAAAACTTTTACAATGGAGACGTGCATGTTTGGCTGAGGTGTTATCTTCTACACACATGTCAAAGTATCGAGTTTTAGTTACTCTAAATTAAATATGGATAAAATTTTATATTATTTTTTTTTTTTTTGTTAAGAGATTATAAGCCAAACAACGTCGAAGGGTTGTTGGAATAATAATAAAAAAAAGAACAGCATTTTTTTCCTTTTACTGTGATTTTTACAAGGAAGAATGGTACGGTTAAATTTCTAAGGAAAAAAAAAAAGTTTTGGTATAAACTTTTTGAATTACACTTATAGGCTTCAGGAAACAATTAGTAATTAAAATATTGAAATAAAAAAATATATCATTCAAGATTGAAGGTACTTGTATGACAGTAGCTATGAAGTTGCTTCTATTTGCTAAGAAAACACACACACGACTATTTTCGTTCCATGAACAACTTGTAGAAGGCCTAGGGAGCCTGCAGCTTAAATTCATTTTGAAACTAAACACAAAGTGTGAAGAATGAGTTACTTTACCAAAAAGCAACCCAAACAATGTAAATTCCACCATTTAGTAATATAAACAAATTGAAAGATCAAAACCAGATAAAAGAAAGGGATTTTCACTTTTCCATCGCAGCTTCGCTATCTTATCAAAAGAAAAAACCCCGGAGATTAGTTATCTACTGTAAAACATTACCTAGAGGAAAGCATTCACACACAATACAGTTCTCGAAGCTTAATGTTTAAGAAAGTAAGAAAATAATCATCTAGTTCAACTAACGCTAACTGTAAAAATTTATGATAAATGATCTAGGCCCTTCAAATCAATTTTTTTCAAACTGTTCCAAGAAGACCTTATTACGCCATAGTTATCACGGGTTCTCTGAATTATTTTAAGAATATTTTTTGTTTTTGTTTTTTTGTCAGCTTTCTTTTTTTTTTTTTTTTAAAGCCATAAAATAACGATCAGTATTCTGGATTGTCAATATTTGCAAGTTTGAATAAGTTAAATTTATTCATTAAATGTTTTAAGGTTTATAAAATTTAACTGTCCTTAAAGAATGCTCCTTTTAATTTAAGTTTCATGATGTCTACTACATGTTTTTTTATTTAGGTAAAAGGATTTCATCAGTTTAAAATGTTTGGGAAAACTTTCCTGACTAATGTAAAATAGATTAATGCCAATAGTCAGTAATATTTATTTCATTTAATATATATTTTTTTTTATGAATTAAAGTTTTTTACTTCATATATAAAACATGAAGTTCATATTTACAAAGAACAATATTAAAATAATGAAAAATAAAATTTATGAACTTATTTTGAACATTCGAGAGAAAAATAATAATAAATTGTGAGAGTTTAATATTCTAAATTAAATATATAAGTAACAAAAAAAAAAAAAAAAAAAAATATTTTAATAAAAAAAAATAAATTACACAAACTAAAACGTCTGCATCTACTTCAGAAAGGTTGCATTAGTACAAAGAAAAAAATCTTATTAGGAATGTTTTATACTTTGCTTCTGAAGCAGATTGCACTGATTTCGAAGTGATACAGCAATGATAAAATAAATAAATGAATGATTAAAAAAATACAAAATCTTATAACCATTAAGCAGTCTGTGGTTATAAGGCTGGGCCAGTATTAGTTACTTTATAATGGTGTATTTTAAAATTATGGAGCCGGCAAAAAATACTTACCAAATCCGCAACCCTACTAACAACCCCCAAGATAAATTGAAATTGTAAAATAAATAAGACCGAAATACCTTATATTTAAGGTATTACTCCTTCCCCCCCCCCCCACTACCAACAATGTTTTAAGTCACAAAAATTATTTTAAAAACAGACACACCAGCACATGGAGGGAATTTTTGCCCTTAATCGAGAAGGGAAAAATCTAAGAAATATTTTCTTTGGGGATCGGACTAGAAAACTCCACCACAAGAATCAATCCGATCAGTTAAAACATACACTTCTCAAGCACACATTAGATATTATTGTCAATTTTTAGCCCCTTTTTTCCATTACAGCATATCTCCCACACCAAATGGCAACTTGTCAACGTACAAACCTTGGCAACACCAAAATCTACAAAGTCTAATCATCAAAATTTTTCATCCAACATTCATTGCACAATTTATTTTATTGTCAACTTACACCTCCAAATTTTATTATTATAAATTAATCCCAGTCTTGTGTGTTTATTTTAGCAAACAATTTCTAGTTAAAGCCTAATTATAATGTGACAAAAAATAAATTTTAAAAAATTAAAATATTTGGAACTTTGATTTGTTAAATGAAAACAATCAAATCACAAGTTAATAATAATAATAATAATAATAATAATAATAATAATAATAATAATAATAATAATAATAATAATAATAATAATAATAATAATAACAATAATAATAATAATAATAATAATAATAATAATAATAATAATAATAATAATAATAATAATAATAATAATAATAATAATAATAATAATGTGACGTTATTTCTCTCTATCCCAATTTTAGGAAAATATAAGACACCGAGTGAATAAAAAAAAAAAATTCTCTCACTTTTCTCCTCCACAACTCCATTCCTACAGACTCTAACGACCTCTCACCCCAAAACACCATCGAGAAAATTACCAGACTATTTCTCAAACTATTCTCATTAAGCTTCCTCTACTTTCGTACAATATATATATATATATATATATATATATATATATATATATATATATATATATATATATATATATATATATATATATATATATATATATATATATATATATATATATATATATATATATATATATATAACTATATATATAGAACGCCTCGTGGCGTAGGAGGTTGACGCCGACTCTCATGCGAGGAGGACGCTGGTCCAATCCTCCGCATAGCAGTCTGAGTTTTTATCTTCCTGGGGGAAAGAATTAAAACTCGACTGCGAGCACTTGGTGGCGACAGGCTTGGGATAGCAGGCCTTGAAGTTCGATTTCCTGTAGTCCCCCAGTGTTACCCTCTGAGAAGGGGATTAAGCGTGTTAAAAAAAGGAAGTTATATATATATATATATATATATATACACAGCTATGTGGACCTTATATAAATATATAAATAAATTTCTATAAATATTTAGACTATATAGATATATATATATATATATATATATATATATATATATATATATATATATATATATATATATATGTATATATATACATCTATGTTTCTATATATATATATATATATATATATATATATATATATATATATATATATATATATATATATATATATATATATATATATATATATATATATATATATACACACGAGGTGTCTCAAAAGTAAGTTTATAGATATCATTAATGATGAACCGACAACACTACAACGTCGAGGTTATAGACGTGTTGGCAACTGTCTTGTCAACGTGGACAC
>JABUQX010048384.1:12500-36177 GCA_015478945.1 Trachelipus rathkii
GCTCTTCTGGAAGGAAGCGCGAAAGGTTAAGAATGAGAATAAGGGGAATCTGATTAGAATAATGAATAGGGATGGTGCTTTTGTAACTGATGAAATGGATGTGAGGAGTGTGGAAAGAACACTTCGAAAATCTGTATAATATTAACAGTAATGAAGAGGTGATAGTGAAGGTGTGTGGGTTTGATTGTAAAAAGAAATAGGTACGGTATTTTGGGGATGAGGTTATTAGTAAGGAGAATGGGTAGGGTGAGAAAGTTGAAGAATGGTAAATCTGCAGGTATAGATGAAATTACTAGTGAAATGATCAAGAGCGGAGGCGAGATGGTGATTGATTGGATTTGGAAGTTGTGTAATAAAGCGTTTATGGAGGGTATAGTTCCAAGGGATTGGAGGAGAGCGGTAATAGTACCCTTGTATAAGGGTAAGGGAGAAAAAGGGGAACTGTAGAAATTATAGGGGAATAAGTTTATTGAGTGTTGTAGGGAAGGGGTATATGTACTGGTATTTTGGTCGAAAAGAGTGCGTCCAGTGACTGAGGGACTGATTGAGGTGAAGAACAAGGTGCGTTTAGGGTGGTAGAGGATGTGTGGATCAAATCTTTACATGGAAACAAGCTGATTGAGAAAATGAGGGAGAAGAAGAATAAGGAAATTGTATTTAGGTTTTTATGGATTTGCAACAGGCGTATGATAATTTAATAAGGAAGCGATATGGCAGGTGTTAGTGATATATGGTGTTGGTGGTAGGCTTCTGAATGGAATCAAAAGTATGTATGACGATAGTGAAGCGTGTGTAAGAATAAATGGTGTCAATGGTGATTGGTTTAGGATTAATAGCGGAGTAAGACAGGGTTGTGTTATGTCTCCTTGGTTATTCAATTTGTATATGGATGGGGTTATGAAAGAATTAGAGGTGGGGATGGCAGGAAATGGTGTTAGAATGATGGAGAATGGAGGTGAGTGGAGGGTGCCTACCTGTACTAATACGGATGATTTGGTTCTATGTGGCTTGTGTGGAGATCTGAAGAGAGTTTGAGAGAGAGGATTACATTAGAGAGATTTGGCAGGGTGTGTGAGAAAGGAGGGGGCTTGAAAGTAAACGTGGATAAGAGTAAGGTTATGGTTGTGGTGAGGACCGTCCTCACTCGGCGAGAGATTATGTTAGATGGTGAGCAGCTAGAACAAGTGTCTGAGTTTAAATATTTAGGGTATATGTTGGATGAGAAGGGGAACGGATGATGCAGAGTGTAGTAGGAAAGTTGTGAATGGCAGGAAGGTGGCTGGTGCAATTAAATCGTTGAGTGCGCTAGGGTCTTGCATGAGGGTATGTTGTTACCTCAGTTATTGCATTGTAGCTGTGTTGTGTATGGTAGTGAGACTATGGTCTGGAATAAGAAGTATAGATCTAAAGTTCAGAAAATGTGTTCAGATGGACAATCTTAGGGGGTGTGCTAGGTGTGAGAAGAATTGATAAAGAGAGGAATAATTGATAAAGATGTAAAGAGGAGTGGTGTGGTGTGAAGAAAGGAATAAATGAGAAAATAATGAAAGTAAGTTGAGATGGTTTGGTCATGTGGAAAGGATGGATGATAGTCGGTTGGTTAAGCGGATGTATAGTGGTGAGTGTGTTGGGAACCGACCGGCTGGGAGACCGAAGAAAAAGTGGATTGAGTCAATAAACGAATGTCTGAAGGAGAAAATGTGACCTTGGCAGAGGCGAGAATAAAATTGCATGATAGGAGAATGGCGGGGTTTTGTATGGGGGCATGGTTGGCCCACCTGGGCCCGGGGGATGAGGAGACCACTTACATTGACGATTTACCATAGTGAGGGTCCGTCGCGATTTTGCGATGCTCTAGGGTGGATTTTTCTGTCTGTGACGAGCTCTCACTAATTAATGAGTGCAGAGGGCGTCAAAGGCTGGGCTTTCAAACGTCAAGTAATTACTCTACTGCTTCATTGGCATTTGGCTTTTGCCCCAATCTTGGGGTAAGAAAGGAGAGAAGGTGAAAAGAAAAGAAAAGAAGGAGATTAGCATATATCTATATATATATATACTTATACTTACCGCCACCGCGCCTCCCGCCTCCACTCACGCCGCATAGCCATATATATCGCGCCGCGCCACGCCACTGCCGCATATACCACCTGCCCTCTCACTGCTACTACCACTCGCCGCGCCATATGCGCGCCACGCGCCATATATATCATACGCCGCGCATATATATATATATATATATTAACAGCCAGGGGAATGGAATTCTATGACAACACATTAATATTTAGAATTATACTCTAGCTAAAAATACTAGTTATTATTTGCAGTGGTTTATCCAAACGGTATTCATTAGTCATTCAAGAAATCACGTAATAATAATAGTAGTAATAATAATAATAATAATAATAATAATAATAATAATAATAATAATAATAATAATAATAATAATAATAATAATAATAATAATTTATGGACCAATATCGTCCTCAACTGCTTTGCTTAACTTTCGGAAAGATTGAGTGAGGTCTAAAGATATGTTGTTTTTGGTTAAGCTTGTCTTTGGGGAAGGTGAGGATTTCTCCCCTGTGGGTAATTCTAAGTGGTGATCCCATGGTGGTCGAGGTGGTAAGTGTTGACCAGGTAGAGTAGCAGACATGATAGGTATAACAAGATCATCCATGTTGGGAAGAACAAATACTTTTTCAAACACTGTTCTTAATTGTTTTTGTATAAAATCTGATAAGAACGGCAGAGTGTCAAGCTGTCTCTCACCGAGGCATGGTTTAGCTACCATAACAAACTCTGGAGATCCCCGAAATCCGTACCATAACCGGTCTGCTGGAATATGTGGTATATTTAATGCTAAAGTACCCTTGATCTTACGGACTTCAACTGTTAACTCGATCCTAGTGTTAGATACACCCTTCATAGCTCTCTGTAAGAGCCTCCATTCAGAGACATGTTGAAAGTACCTAGATGTTGTTACAGTATCAACAATTCGAAGAAACTTCCGCCCTCCTCCAGGGGTTCTCTCCCCCATATCATCTTCAGGAGGTTCCTCTTCGCTCGATGATTCCACACTATCATCAGTGTCTGTATCAAACTGAACATTTCGCAAAATACAATCAGAAGATGGAGATCTTGCATAGGATCTAGTCTTACCTCCCACATATGCTGATGCTGAAGGCTCGACTGGACTAGGTGGGTTGGAGGATGCGCCGCTAACTGGAGAATTTGCCTTAAGTTTCATTAGGTCCAATTTGGTCTCTAAAGTCATACGAAAAGATCCAACATAAGAAACATTTAAATCAACCCAGATACCTCGATGGTCCAATGTTGGTCTTCCTGCTGACAAAAGTTGGGGGATTGAGTCCCCAAGCTCAACTCCACTAACAATTATTTCCTCTACAAAATATGGAATGTGCAGCTTACTCAATTTACGTTGTACTCTCTCTTGAATCTAATAAAGTGAGAAATAATAGTTAAATATTAGTTAATAATAAAAATTATGCAAAATGGAGAAAGATAAAAAAGACTTACCTTATTGGCCCAAAATTTGTCATGAATAAAATCAAACAAAATGCGTCCAACAAAACTATTTAACCAACTAACACCCTCTTCTATTTCTGAATTTTTGTCCATAATACGTGACATGTACTGCTCATACGACAGCGGTGAACTAGTCTGCTGCTGCTGGGAATTACATTTTGATTCCTTAAATTCTTCGGGAATGTCTCTTAGGTCATTTTCTTGGTGAGAAGACTCAAAAGGTAAAGATACCTCAGCCTCTGGAGTTGATGCAAACAAGGCTGACAGTCCATTAACTTCTTTCCTTTCAATTGGCTTTTTCTTAGAAGCTGCAGTAAAACGACGGTACCTAAGAGTAAAATATATTCCTTTTAATTAGTATTGTCAAGTTTCGATTATCATATTGGTCTTTATAGCATTATTTCCTATTTTTCACATAATTTCCTCTTATCCTAAATATATATATATATATATATATATATATATATATATATATATATATATATATATATATATATATATATATATAATATATATATTTATATATATATATATATATATATATATATATATATATATATATATATATATATATATATATATATATAGTGGCGCACATTATCCCTCCTTGTGGGACCATAAACCCTTAGTTTCTTAAACTCTTCATCATTAATAGAACAATATGCTAATAGGAAAAATTAAGCAAAATTCAAATCATTTAAGAACGCATCATAAATTTTTTATCTTTAAACATACACTGTAGCTTAATGGTAAAGCGACTGAGTCATGAGGTAAAGGGTCAGGGGTACTATCCCTCGTCCGGATCCTAGGTAGCAATTACCTAGGGTCATTTCCCTCCTAGAATAATAGGGCAATGTCCATGATACAAACTTTTTTAAAAAAATCAGAAGTAGTTAAAACTCTTAAGACTAGTAGGGTCGATAACAAATAAAAGAATGCAAATTTCCCAAGTGCTATGTTTTAGTACTACTACTACTAGTACTACTACTACTACTACTACTACTAATAATAATAATTTTTATAATATTGCAATAATTTCAATTGATTTTATTAATATTATAAAAATATTAAGGGGAAAGTAAAGAGTATGTCTACCATTGAATTCGAACCATCGCTTGTTGCGATAATGATAACTTTTTTTTTTGTATGTGTACAGGGACCACCACCCCCCCCCCCCAAAAAAAAAAAAAGGCTATACTTTGTTAACGGTCCTAACAACAAGGGAAGTCCTTACACAAAAAGAGGGGAAAACGGTACAAAGAGGTTTCTATTTTATGTAGGAACGCAAAAACCTTGTCACTTCGAAAGTGGGGGAATCAGATAAAATATGGGCAAGGCGATTCCGAAAAGGAATGGTAAGTATGCCAGGGAAGAACTTGCGACGGGTGGCTGAGATGAAGTGCAACACACAAAATGTAGGTGATAGTAAGAGGATCACACGAAGAGCAAACGGTCAGGGGGGGGGGGGGTTCTCTCGCCATGTGAAAAGCCATAGGTGGGATTGCGATAGTAAGAGGATCACACGAAGAGCAAAACGGTCAGGAGGGGGGGGGGGGGGTGTCTTCTCTCGTCTCGCCATGTGAAAGCCATACGTGGGATTGTTGTGTCCAATTCGTAAACGGGCGAGAATCACCTTCTGGCGACGATCCTGTTTGCAAGAAGACGGCCAGTGACCTATGAGAGGTTCACCATTCCACAGCTTGATGCCATGAGAATCCTCTACCCAACACGTTTCCCAGGATGAGGAAACTCTGACGGATACTCGTGTTATAATCTGTTGCAGGGAGGTGTCTCAACAGTATATCCCAGTAGAAGGTATAATCTGTTAGTTACCCTGTCCGTGGCAGCATGTTTGACTTCTGTATCAGCTCACTCGTTCCCCTGAACACCCGCATGGGAACGGACCCAACAGAGGGCAATGCATCTCCTCTTAATTTGAACAAAGATGATGAACTTGTGAACATCTGAAACCAAAGGGATTCTTGCTGACCGGTCGAGCAGTGCCAAGAGCGTTTCAAAGTCTGAAAAGATTGTGTAATTTCGTTCGGGTGGCAAGAGGGTGGGAGGTTGCTAATTCTGCCCACAGCAATAACCAACGCAAACGGCACAGCTGAGAAGATGGATGTATAGGTCGGCAGGATGTGGGAAATGGCGAGATATGGGAAGACAGCTGATGCTCCCACTTCGCCATTTGTCTTGGAGCCATCAGTGGTCTTTATATTATAGTGTGTTTATCTCTTTCATATAACACACCTTTTTTACACCGATTCCTAGCTGGTCTCCTGGGATGGCTAATGCGATAATCGAATCATTGGTTTCTGCGTTGAAGCCGTAACAGCCTTTGCTGGTCGAGAAGCGGTAGTCCCAGAAACGTTGAATGGGGACTAATGATTGGGTGAGAGAAGTCCTCATAACAATCATTTCATCAACAAGGGAGTCGAAACCCCTGTTGTACTCTGGACTTAAAGTAGTCAGAAAAAAGTCAGGTTGGGAGCCCGACTGATGTAGAGTTTCGTCTATCTTTAAAGATTTTTTTAAATTTTATTTTTACCCATAAAAATACACCAAATTACATCTGGACCTCAACAGATGAACCCAAATACAATAACACCAATGATGAATATAAATAATAATACATTTCCTGTGAGCGTTAACAGCGGAAACCGCGCCCAACACACGCTCAGAGCATAAAACCTCCCTCCTCGAAATCCCACCCAGTAAGGTGGGCTATGGGTGTGGCATAGGGAAACACCCCTGGAACTCCACGCCCATTCCTTAAGTTGATAAAATAATATCCATGCACTACACGGATAGGACGCGAAGCCTAAAATTCAACATGGAACAGTCTCCTCAGTGGTTAGTCAAGGTTCAGGTCCCCAACAATAGGCGGCCCGGAGAAAAAGGAGAACAACCAGTTTTTGATGCCCTCACCCATGGGGGAAGGTGCACAAGATGGGCACAAAGACAACAGTTCGTTAGCTATCAGGATTCAGGAGGAAACTGTGGCGATCCCAAAAGAGATCAGGAATACGTAGGGTAGTACGTACAGAAAAAGGAGGAGAAGGGTTACAAACTACTGGGGAAGAACGGCATACATAAAATCCAAAAACAATGACAGCAATAAGAAAATCAATATAATAATAATAATAATAATAATAATAATAATAATAATAATAATAATAATAATAATAATAATAATAATAATAATAATAATAATAATAATAATAATAATAATAATAATAATAATAATAATAATAATAATAATAATATAAAACAAACAAGATGTAGAGGAATCACTGAGGAAAAAATCAAACAAAAGCTTTAAACTATGTCTCTGCAGATACACTTCGGAAAAGGTATCTGGCCCCCCCCCCCCATCACAGCAAGGTGTATATGTTAACAGGGGATAATAATAATAATAATAATAATAATAATAATAATAATAATAATAATAATAATAATAATAATAATAATAATAATAATAATAATAATAATAATAATAATAATATATAATAATAATAATTGAGATAAAAAAGAAAACAACCGCTATCTAAGAAATCTTAATAAGAACAACCCTTGCATATTTAAATAAATTAATAATTATAACTTTGGTGTGAAGTAACATTATATAAAACAAATTTAAATAATATTACACATTTAGTAGATTTTATCAATAATAATAATAGGAAATGGTGTTAGAATGATGGAGAATGGAGATGAGTGGAGGGTGCCCTACCTGATTATATGCGGATGATTTTGGTTTTGTTGTGGCGAATCTGAAGAGAGTTTGAGAGGATTGGTTAGAGAAATTTGGCAGGGTGTGTAAAAGGAGGGGTTTGAAAGTAAACGTAGATAAGAGTAAGGTTATGGTTGTGAGTGAGGACAGTCCTCAGTGTGAAGTTATGTTAGATGGTGAGCAGCTGGAACAAGTGTCTGAGTTTAAATATTTAGGATATATGTTGGATGAAAAGGGAACGGATGATGCAGAGTGTAGTAGGAAAGTTGTGAATGGCAGGAAGGTTGCTGGTGCAATTAAATCGGTGGATGTAAAGGGACTAAGTCTTGAGTGCGCTAGGGTCTTACATGAGGGTATGTTGTTACCTGTGTTATTGTATAGTAGTGAGACTATGGTCTGGAATAAGAAGTATAGATCTAAAGTTCAATGTGTTCAGATGGACAATCTTAGGGGCGTGTTAGGTGTGAGAAGAATTGATTAAATGAGGAATGAACGTATTAGAGAGTTGTGCGGTGTGAAGAAAGGGGTAAATGAGAGAATAAATGAAAGTACGTTGAGATGGTTTGGTCATGTGGAAAGGATGGATGATAGTCGGTTAGTTAAGCGGATGTACACTATAGTGGTAAGTGTGTTTGGGAAACGACAGGCTGGGAGACCGAAAGAAAAAAAAGTGGAAATTTGAGTTCGCTGTGAACGAATGTCTTAAGGAGAGAAATGTGAGTTTTGGCAGAGGCGAGCAATTAAAGGGTGCTATAATAGTGGGCCAATGAATTGCGGGGTTTTGTATGGTCGGCATGTTGTGCCCACCTGGGACAAGGAATGAACCTTACATTGACGATTTACCATACTGAGGGTCCGTCCCGGTCCCATGAAGCTCTAGGGTGGGATTTTCTGACTGTGGGCGAAGTTCTCACTAATTAATGGTACAGAGGGGCGGGTAAGGCGGGCTTTCCTTCTCGACTTTGTCATATGTCTTCTACTTTTTTCTTTTCCGAATGCATGACACGCACCTTACCCCCATTCTTGGGGAAAAGAGGTAGATAAGAAAGAAAGAAAAGAACGATAATAATAATTAAGAGAACTTTATTTTTCTCTGTCAGTTCTGGCAAAGAGACAGAGAGATGTTTCTTGACACATGTCCTGTGTCACTTCCTCATAAAGAATTCCAAGTCCAAGGATGAGACATACGCTCTTTCGCAGTCTTCGACAATGGGTTTGAAAATGCGCTTCCCATTTGCTGATTTCCTTCAAAACCTTCAGGGCTGGCATCACCTTCATCTGCATTATAATTACAATTAATCAATACATAATAATAATAATTTTAATAATAATAAATAATATAATAATTAATAATAATATAATATAATAATAATAATAATAATAATAGATGGGTATATAAAGGAGGAAAGTAGTGCCCCTCGAAGCGATGGGAGTACCTCCCATTGGGCATTTGGGTGTAGGGTATATCCCGTGACACTCCATTGCCCAATGGTTCGCCTCTCTTTTGCGTTCATATCTCATATCCACACTCTTACACGGAGTAGACTCTCCGATCCACATATTTAGGATATATTTTGCGGAAGAAAAAGGAAAGATGATGAAATGTAAAAAAAAGCTGTATGTGGTAGGAAGGATGTGCTTGATGCAATTAAATCTTTGGCGCAAGCAAGACGATCTTAAGTCTTGAGTGCTATTAGGGTTCTGTATGAAGATTATGTTGTTACCGGCGTACATCGGTATTAAGCAGCAAAACTATGGCGTGCGAATAGCAGTATAAAACATCTCTAAGGTGCCAGTCTGCTCAGGATGGAAGCCCTAGGGTGGATTTTCTGCCCTACGAAGGGGTCGCTACCTTACAGTGGTGTGATGGACGGAGGACGCACGCCAAGAGTGCTAGGGGGGGGGACTCATTGCGACTTACGCCCATGTTCTACTAACTATTCTTGTTTCGGATGTATGTTGCGCCACCTATCCCCAAACTGGGGTCCTAACGAGAAAGATTAAAGGAACGAAAGAAGGGAAGAAAAATAATATACATATAATAACTAATATAATAAATAATAATAACTATAATAATAATAAAAAATAATAATAATAATAACATAATAATAATACTAATAATAATATAATAATAATGAAAATAATAATATATAATATAAATAAATAATAATAATATATAATTAATAAAATATAATAATAATAATAATAATAATAATAATAATAATAATAATAATAATAATAATAATAATAAAAAATGAATAATAACTAATAATAATAATAATAATAATAATGAATGGTTGGATAGGTGGTCGAAACGCCGTCCGAAGCGAGGTAAGCACCCCTCCTTTGGGCTAACCGCAGACGTGTTAAGTTTGGCTGTACATTCTACATCTGCACTCTGCTGCCTTTCTAGTTTGCGCCTTTCGTGTTTCACCGGAGTTCCCGGACTACACTTCTGTAGCGCCGTGTACTCCCACCACCCTCTCCCTTCCTTCACATGTCCCCACATAAAATTGGTGTGAAAATATAAATCTGCCTCGGAGATATTTGTCGGACGGGGATCCAAACAATGCCCCTCATTCACTCCTTCACCCATCAAGCCTTAGGAGTTGGCGGTCTCCATTGATATGGTGTTTGCCACCGGTTTGCTCTGGTACATGATCTTTTTTTTCTCAATTTCTGTAACATTAGCAGTCCACTCTAACTTCCACATTGTTGAACACCATCTCCCTTCATCTAAAACCTCACCTCTTATTCTTGATCGAAACCAAACCCTTCTGTGTTCCCTCCCAATAATAATCCTGAAATTCTTGGAATTGCCTAAAATGTTACAGAATGAGTAAGTAAATACATATTACTACTTATCTTTTCAAATGATTTATCAATAATTAATAATAAATATGGCTTACAGGTGTCTGATAAACCCAGCATTTTATAACAACAAAGTCGCTTACTGCCACTATCTCTTCCAACCCACTAATCAGTTTGGAAACATGTGCAAAAAAATATGAAAAAAATTACCAACCTAACCTATTTACCCTTCAACATTGTGGAACTGTTCAGTAATACTTAAATAAATAGAATAAAAAAATCTTTTATTATCTGATAAAGATTTATGAGTAAGATTTTTTAAATAACTCTGTCGGGCAAAACATTTATCAAGATAAGCGGAAGATCATACAGGATTAAATCCCATTTAATTGGAAAGTGAAAGGCCAACTTCCTTTTAATTTCTATAGGAGATAAGGAGGACCAACGTATAGGTGGAGTCAAGGTCATTGAAGGGTGAAAAGTGACTAGATCTGATCCCAAGAGAGAACCACTACAGATGGGTGATCTGATTTCAATATAAGGAAAAAATAATAAAACCTTGGTATAGCCGGAGTACCTGAGAAGAAAAACAATATTAAATTGGTCAGAATCATCAAATTCTTTAAAGAAACTCCTAACTGTTAACTGTTGTAAAATAAGTTTTACTATTTATTAACACCAAGAATATTTATACTATGAATAGAAAGTAACTAAGCACTCGAAATTGGGACGCATTGCTGAGTGATATGTGAAGAAGTTGTGTGTTTTAAAAAGAGGATAACTTTAAAAAGTTAAGAAGAGTCCACTCTATCTAAAGAAAAACAGATTCAGAAAGTCAAAAGTCGAGACATAACTTTAAAAACAAGGAGATCGAACAGTGGATTCATGGATACACTGAGATCAATAACGATATTGAAAATAGTAATTTTACATTGTCTTGAAAAACCCTACAAATAAGGACACCCATTCCAAAGGGAATGAAAATTAAAAAGATTATCAATTAGTTCATTACCTGGTGTTTGGGACCTAGGTGTGTCCTTTGATGAAGACTTTGAGGGTGACGACTCTCGGGATTCTTGAGGAGAAAGAAAAGGGGTCCTTAGCTTTCGCTGAAATTTGATAAAAATTGGATATTTTCTGCTCCACAACCTGTTAACAGAATGAAAAAAAAAACACTTGTGAAGCTTAATGATTTAAAAAATAAGCTTTATTTGAGAGCCCCTAAGTACATAAAATATTTACAAAAATAAAATAACTGAAAAACACGACAGTTGATAGTTTGTTTGGTTGTGTGTGGGGGGGGGGGGAACTTAGCTTATTATTATTTATTATTAGAGAGAGAGAGAGAGAGAGAGAGAGAGAAGAGAGAAAGAGAGAAAGAGAGAGAGAGAGAGAGAGAGGAGAAGAGAGGAGAGAGAGAGAGAGAGAGAGAGAGAGAGAGAGAGAGAGAGGAGAAGAAGAGAGAGAGAGAGAGAGAGAGAGGAGAGGAGAGGAGAGAGAGAGAGAGGAGAGAGGAGAGAGAGGAGAGAGCACGCAGCTATGGACGTAGACTGCGTACGAGGAGAAGAGTGACGGGAGGGCTAGATGGTGAGGGAGGAGCGAGGAGAAGAGAGAGGAGAGGGAGAGGAGAGAGAGAGAGAGAGGTGCTACGAGAATGAGAGGCGAGAGGGAGAGAGGAGAGGGAGGACGCGAGAGGAGAGGAGAGGGAGAGAGAGGAGAGTGAGAGTTAGGAGAGAGAGAGGAGAGAGAGAGAAGAAGAGACGAAGAGCGAGGAGGAGACGATGTTGGTATGGTGAGGGACGTGGAACCGAAGACGAGCGAGGAAGAGAGTCAGACGCGAGAGGAGAGAGAGATTAGAGATTGATGATCGAGAGCGCACAAGGTAATGGATAGAACTTGGAGTAGCAGAGGTTCAGAGGCTATTGGAAGAGACTACGAGAGAGGAGAGAGGAGAGCAGAGTAGAGATGTTGTTGAGCAGATGGAGAGAGAGAGAGAGAGAGAGAGGAGACGCCGACGAGAGAAGAGGAGAGAGTGTTGCTGAGAAGGAGAGATGGAGACGAGAGAGAGAGAGTACCATGAGAGAGAGACGGAGGGAGAGAGAGAGAGAGAGAGAGAGAGAGTTCTAACGAGAGACATTCTACCGCGGCCTTAGTGTTGGGGCTATGTTGACGTCGCTATAATTTATAGCCCCTCAGGGCGGTCATCAGACTCTGTAGACAGGATTTTTGTCTGGTACATAATTTGCGTGGGCTTTTTGGAGGGCGTTTACAATAATACTATCAAGCCAGTGGCATGAGGTTCATATCTGGTGATGCAGGGAATGTACTACTTGAAGGAAGCTTCCTTTATCGTGGGTTTTCTTTGTTACTAGAGGTGCCTTTGTATTGAGATTCATTCGTTTTTGAGGTATCTCTCTATAATCAAACAATATACTATAAAGCTTCTTCTGATGATGATCATTCAAATAACAATATATGATAATAGAAAAGTTATATATGAGATATTACTATAATAATATTTTTCAGTGGCTATTGGATGTAAACTTTGGCCCTATATGAGCGACAAGAGTTGTTTTGTAAGTGTATTTAATTTATTAAAGGACAGACTTCTGTAAGTCATTAGAGATAATATTAATTAAACAAATTCTTCTTAACACTTTAAGGGTTTTTACCTATGGATTAGTTAAACACATCATAAATTTCGAATAAGTTATAAAATTTGTGAAATTTAATTGTCTTAAAAATATAATTATAATGTTAATTTTTTAGAAATCAAGCTTTAAATTTGAGAATTTTAGATGATAAATTTATATTTTTAGTTCAATATTGGAATAGAAAAGTTTATAGTACCTAAATCATTCAATTTATGAACTAAATGGAATATATTGTGTTACATTAATTGATTTATGTTGTTCGGTAAACAGCTAAACTAATTTGAAAGAAATACAGAAAATACTACATAAAACAAAAATAATAACGTTTAAGAAATTAATATTTTAAATATTATGATACTATTAATATTACATTAAACACAAAAAACATGTATTACTGTAAATATTTGTATAGCTGTAACTATAATCAAAATTAAATGGAGGAAATGTTTTCCAGGGTTGGCTCCATGCCATAAGTGTACTTGTACCATAGGTTGGATAACCCGTGTACTTAAGCATAAAGTAAAATTTTTACAAGGGAAAAGAAAAATATTATTAGTAATCTAACCAGAAGTTTATAATAATACATCAATTTTTTTGTTTTCAGTGAAGGAGAAATACATAGGAAAGCAAAGATCTCATAGAATCTCTCTATATCGTTAATATAATTCAATATCTTATTTTATATCACTCAGAGTTTTGAGATATGACCCAACCATTCACCTAATTATAGTAAATAAGTCGGTAATAATTCTAGTCTGGTTCCTGCTGAAGTCTAATGTACAAAACACAGTACCGTCATTAGTATCTGAAAACTTTATTCAGAAAGTGATTGGGATAGGCTACTTACTTCTCGAGTTATCAATTTGTAGAAGGGTTCCTTGAAGACGAAGGAAAACTGTGTGTGTTTGAGACACATGATAACTTTCGGGATAATAAGTCCCATCCAATTCATTCATCCATCCCTGTCAAAATATTGAATAAGATATTTTTAAAAAAAAAACTATATTTCATTTCCAATATAAGTAGTAAGTACCTCAATTTTGAAAGTCCTTCAAATTAAGTAAATTATTAATTGATAAAATATATATTTCTTGTTTTGGTAACCATACTAAATATATCTTTATTTGTTACGATACTAACAATATTCTAGTGAAAAAAAAAATATCAAATATAAAAACTAAGAATACTTACCACGTGTAAAAAACATTCTTCTGATTTTAAAAACGTACTCGCAAGTGTAGTACCACTTTCATGTGGTACAATTTGCTGTTCAGGTAAAACTAATGGAAGAATAAGGTAGCCTAAATACAAAACAATACTAATTCCTAATATAAAACCAGAGAGAAACGCTGGCATAGGACCGAAGAAACATACGAAAAGAAGTGTCAAAAGATACATACTATTAACAGACTTAGATAACAAAAGCATTTCTCTTAAAAGATACATGTAAAAAATTTTTGAATTATTGTTAAACTCCTCTTGATTGACGTCATTAAGAGTATTCTCACTTTGAGTGTTATTTGAGCGGAGTTCACTAGAAGAGTCAACCCTAGATAATCTATCTAAATTTTCACTTGTGATAGACTTTTCGATACCATCCTTTTCAGGATCGAGGATATCTAAACCATCTTCTAAAGCTTCTACAGCACTGTCCACAGGATGACATTCGTTTAATGAAACTTCTGATACTATACTATCCTCCTTACCAAGAAATTGTAAAAGAGAACTTTTTATTTTAGGGGACCCAGAACTATTTTTCAAAGACTTTCTATTACGTAGTTCTGATATCTTTGGTCGTATATTTCTATTAAAATCTGATTTAAGTTTGTTAGTTTGTTCCGTGAAATCTTGAACCAGAGTTGTTTTAACTTTTGATGGCGATGATGATGATGCATCTGAATTCTCCTTACTGTCTAATGAAAATTTTTTCATGCCTTCCAGAGCCTTACTAGCTGAAGAACTAGTTTCAGTATTAGGTGAAATAATATTATCATCTACAAATGTTAAATCTTCAGAATCCTTACTTTGTGTTTTTAAATCTCTTTCTTTTTGTTTTTCATTTCTTATTACATTAATTTTGTGTTCAAAAGTTTTTGTGAGCCGTGATATTAATCCAGAACCCTCTGGTGATGATTTAGAGACTTCTAATGAAGACATCATAAGACTTGAGATGGTGACCACTTTGGCTTTCTTTTTGGAGACGATTCTCATTGAATTTCTTAATTTTTTCAGCATCAGGTTGATGCTGATCAGGAATTGAGCCTGAAGGTCTCACTTATCTCAATAAATAATACATAAAATTTTGCTAAATTTTATGATCAACTCAAAGACTATATAATAATATTTTTAACGAGCCAATAACAAGTTTAATCTTTCAAAATATACACCGTATCATAGCTTTTCCTTAAATAATTTTAATTTTAAAGATATTGAATTGATAAAAAATTCAACTAATATATTTTAAGATAGTCTATTTTATCAGATCTTATCAATTAACTCTTTCTTAACACGGATATTTAAGCATTAATATTGGTAAATGTTATCTGGATTTAAGAACTGAAAAAAAAAAAAAAAAATTTACACGCCATAATATATCTGGATTTTGCTTAAACTTAGATTTTAATAACATTATGGATATAGTATATTAAATATATTATATATTTATATATTCTACTATATTTATATAATATAATATATATTATATATATATTTTATATATTATTATATATATTATATATTATTATATTATATATTATAATATATTTTATATATATTTATTATAAGTATATATATATATACTGTATATCTATTAATTTATATATATATATTATATTATATATATATATTATATATATATTTATTTTTATATATAATATATATATATTATATAATAGTATATATTATATATATTTATATATTATATATATATATATATATATATATAATATACTATATATATATATATACGTATATTATACGTATATATATTATATATTATATATATTATTTATAATATTATTATTATATATAATATATATATATATATATATATTATTACTATTATATATATATTATATCTATATATTATAATTATTATATATATTATATATATATATATATATATATAGTATATATATATCATCAAGTAGGTAGAGATGCTATACAAAATTTTGCCAGAGTTGGGAGGATAGGGCAGACCAATCAAAGACTGACATGCCCCGATCACATCATTGACAAGTATGTAAGTCACGGAGTTTGGAAAGTAGACAAAGTAATGTGTTAGATTTACCTGAAGTAATGAAAGATTGAGCATAAGGTGGTAGGGGTGATCAATTTGGGTAGACAGTTGGACAGAGAAAGAGGTGTGTGTGGTTGGAAAGACGATTGCACAGACTCTCCTCAAAGAGGTGATATGACTAGAGAATTAAGAGTGCGTCATCGTAATAGTAAAGGAGATGATTCAACAGTTCAAAGGCTTGAAGAGATTATATGAGAGTTAGTGAGAAGTAAAGAGTTTATAAGTTAAAAAACCTAGACTGCCTTATGCGATATTATTATACTATATATATATATATATATATATATATATATTATATTTATTAATATATATATATATTAATATATATATATATTATATATATTATAGGGCCAAAACTCATTACATTATAAATATTAAGTATAATAATTATATTATATATATATAATATATATAATATAATATATTATATTATATATATATATATATATTTTTATCATCTATATTATATATATAGTATATATTATATATTCTTTTTATAAATCTTGATTAGATATATGGGCCTAATTAATGAAAGCTAGATGCTGGTTACACTTTGAGTTGGCAGATTACCCTTAACTGGAATGAGAGATTTAAGTTCTGCACTTGTATTTTTGTGCTCATTTATATTGCATCTGCTAAACTTCCCTACAAAAGGGAAATTAGTATCAGAAAAAATAGCGACAATATTAAAAATAATAATCATTGTTGTAGGAGTTTATAGCGTATATAATGCCATTTTCAATTAATTTGGAGTTTTTTTTTTTTTCGTTAAGTGGTTTTTTTTTTCGAGTTCATCATGGTCGGGTGGGGGGGGAGGGGGCATAATGAAATTATATTGAATTTTGGTTGGAATGAGATCAAGGATGGGGCCAACAGAAATAGTCTCACTACTATTTTTAAATTTTAGGGTTGAATGCTGGAATAGTCCACTCAAAAATTCGGTCAAATGTAAAAATTTCACCAAGATTAAAATCGACTTTGACATTATAACAATTTTTTTTACTCATGCCTCGATGGCGATTTAAATGGGTGCACCAAATTTTTTCGCTCTAGACATCATATTTACCGAGATACAAAGTGGTTTTTTTTGTGTAAAAAAATGATAGGTGGGTTTTATTTTTTAGTGGGTATGTTAGTATTTAATATTATATATATTATTATATATATATTATTTATATAATATATATATATATTATATATATTATATAGTATATATATTATATATATAATAATAGTATATAATACGTATAATATATTACTCAACCATCTAGGTTAGGTCCATTTTTATGGCAAAGATGCCTATATCTATCTAGGTTTTTTTTTAGCAGAACAATATATCTATTTGTTAGGTATAGGCTATGGCGTCAATATATTCATATAGGTTTGTCTTGGTTCAAGACATACTAGTTCGATATATAGGTTTGTGAAGTCATAGAAATCTGTAGCTATATATTTACACATCTTATCATAACTGAATGGAGGGACATAAACAAAATCAAACTAGCTATTAGACCAATGATACTGTAAGGCCTAACTAACTAGATTAATACTACCATTGCGTATAAAATTACCTACCATAATGATTGATATCACTTATACCATAATTATATATTATATGATATATATAGTATATAGTATTATATCTATAACTGTATATACTAGTATATATATATATTATCTATATAATTATATATATATATAATATATACAATATATTATCTATATTATTATATATATTATATATAGCTATATATATGGTAAAATATCTATAATTTTGATTAAATATTTTAATTGAAAAAAGTTCAAAAAAAATTTGAAGTTCAGAAAAGTTAATTCGTTAGTTTTTTTAAAGAAAATTCTTTTTTAGTGGCAAGCTTCTGGCAGAATTCCAGAATAGAACTCAATCATTTTCTTAAAAAACATAACTAACATTCTGAACTTTGATTTTGTTTCAGAATATTTAGTATAAACTAAGAATATTTCTTTATATTATATATATATATTATATTATATTATATATTATTATATATATAGTATATATATATATATATATTAAAGTATATATTATATATATATATTCCGAGTGTGACTTATTGGCAACATTTAAGAAAGGGTTAGATGTCGTTTATGGATAGGTTGGGACATATATATATTTGAACGAGCAATTGCGGTTTTTTAGTTTGTGATTATAGTTATATAGTTAGATGGTGTGTGACCATAACATTAGTTATTAATGCATGTGGAGATGGTTTGGGTATATTATTTTATATATCATTAGTTGAATAAGCAAATTTGGTGGATTGTAGTTACAAAAATTGACGCTAGAGTGTTTGTGGATTTTGCATGAGCATGTTTGGGTAGTGGGTTGACTGGGCCGTCTCGTGGCCATGTGGCTTTTTACTCGTTTATCTTCTTTATGTTTTATGTATTTCTATTATCTATATATTATATATATATATATATATATATATGATATATATGATTTGTATAATATATTATATATATATATACTATTATATTTATATATATATATTATATATCTTATCTGATATATCTAGTATATATTTATAGGGAAAAGTTTATATTTGATCAGCTTCTAATTTGTTCTTGAAAAAATTTCTAAGTCCAAAAAAATTCTAAGTTAGAAGTTTAAGTTGTTTTTTAGAAAATTTTTAAGTGGGCGCTCTGGAATTATGTCAGAAGCTTTGCCACTAAGAATTTTTTAAAAAACTTTAATTTTTCTGAACTTAGAATTTTTTTTGAACTTAGAAATTTTTTTCAGAAATATGAACTGATTCAATTAGACAATACTATATATATATTATTATATATATATAGTATATTATATTATATATATATATATATTATATATATATATATTATATATATATATTAAATATATAATATATATATTAATTTTTATTAATTTTTTTTATTTATAGTAGCCTTTATATAAATTAGGTTTTGTGGGGAAAACTCTAAATATACATTCGAAGTATAAAAGGATTCACAGAGATTTTATAAGGAAAAAAAAAAATTGATTATTAAAATTCTAATGATTTGATGTATATAATTGAACATGTTTCAAGTGTTTTTTTCATTCCTCTGAATGAAATGAAACAAAATATTATGATTTTATTCCGTTTTTTTTATATTTTTATTTAACTTAAACGTGGAAATATATGAAACTAAACAAAATTAAAATAATTTTTTATACATTTTCTAAATTAAGTTTTTAAATAGTAATTTTACAAATCAGCTAAGCTAATTTTAATAATTGAGTTCACAATTCTAAAATCGATAGATTTTTTTAAAATCAAAAGTGTATTTTTGATATTATACAATGGTGCTGAGGATTAGCAATAAAATCACCAATTTATCAATTTTTTTTTTTAGCAATATTAAAAATTTCAAAAAATATTTTTATTCCATTTACCATTCAAAATCAATAAAGTTATGATAGTTTGGTTAAGTAGATATCATTTCTATGTATGAAATTTAATAAAGCTTATGATACAAACTTATGGGTTCTAACGAATTTAAAAAAAAAAATAAAAAATAAAAAATAATAAAAAAAAAAAATAAAAAACCAAACAAAAAAAAAAGTAGTTTATACATGAGGTTTAACACAGTTTTAATATTTTAATGGGCGAAGATATATAAAAAAAAGTGTGATTATGGAAAACCGATATGAACACCAATGGTCTACATAAGTAAATTGAGAAATGATCTTGATTAAAAATTCTAAATATACTTTCATTCATATATCACCCAAGACCATACATATCTCATTGTGGCTTAAAATTGAGATTATGTAATACCATGATCTCAAATCTATATAAGGGCTAACTAGGGTTACTAGAATAGGTGCTATTACACTGCAATGTGCTACTATTGAATCACATCCTGAGGTACCATCTCATTTAACACTTCTGTACTAAAAAATAGTTATTTAACATCCTGATGACGTCTTATTATGTTTAAGTTATTATCTAGTCAGTCTCTATTATGATTTAAGTGAAAAGATTCGCCTAGGGCCATTCAACCTAAATTATAAAAGGACATACTTTTTTACCACCAATACTATAATCTCTGAAAATCAACTTTCCAGATTCGTTTATTTGTTTAACTCTACTCCAATTATAATAGTCTCCTTCAAAAGGGAGAATGTTTTGCACCCAGATATGTCAATTTATTAATATAGAATAATAAAATAATAAAGACATAATTTATTTTAAACATTGAAATGATGATCTTCAACTTTAACGAATTTCATCGCTTTGATGGTCTTTTCTATATGCAGATTCAGATTGCAATCATATCATTGATGTAAACAATACAAGTAAATTATTATTAACATTCATTATAATTTAATAACTCAAAGTTTTTTTGAATTCAATAAAGTTGCTACATTTTGGATATCCTTATACTTAAGAGGTAATTTATTTAACTTTAATATTTATGTTGTTTTTAAATGACTTTTAAACAGTAATCACAAAAATAAAAAATTATTTTGTGAATGGAATGCAATACCAATTATTTCAGCCTTTTCTGCAATTAAGGGTTAATGGGTTTTTGGGAGGTAAATGAACAGTTTTGTAATAGTTTCTGTAAGAAACTAAAATCATGAACTGAAATATTTGATCTCTTCTAAATGCATATCAACCTCACACTTTACATTACACAATGGGGTATAGTTTTAACTGCGTTTCAGAATCCGAGTGAGCCCAGTGTGCAAAATCGACTCGGAAGCGCTTCGATTGAAAAAATTACATTTACCAATAGAGACAGAAATTTTGAGTACCTGGACAGCGAGCACGCGTCGGATAACTGACATTGTAAAACAATATCTTAATTAGCTATATTGTATTGTTTTATGAATGATAGATTATTTTAGTATACTTATTAAAGTTCGACCTGTTTTGGTAAGATTGTTTGTCACCCCAGTATGCTTCCGCAGAGTCGCCGTTTATTAATTCCCCGAATCGAAGATTTACACGGGCGCTGCATGTGGACGTTTAGGTGACGTGAAGTGGAACGTGCTCGGGACGATGACATGTGCCGTGTGTGCCCACCGGGTGCAGTCGGGCTTTGGAAACGAGATAAAAATATTTTACTTTTTGTCACAAAAGTTATATACATATGAATTTAGTATAATTCATTTAGTGTAAGGACGAATTTTTAAGATTACACTATATTCAAGGATTTTTTTTGTTACACCCACTAAATTTTAACTGATGTATTGAGTGGTACTTACAGTATGTTTATAATATATTAATAGTTAATTTATATATATATTATTTATATTATATATATATATATTTTATAAATATATATAATATATATGATATATATAATACTATATATATTATCTATATATATATATATATATTATATTATATATATATATAATTAGTAATATATATATATATATAGTATATATATATATATATTATATTATTGTTGATAATATTGTTAAAGATATCCAAATTTTTATGTATTTTGTTTTGGTTACTTTGCCAGTAGAAAGAATTCTGGATGGGTGATTTTTATAAAATGGATCTAGTCTTGTTTATTATTGTTCATTTCAATATAGAGCTTGAATCTCGATTGTATAAAACGCTGTGTACTTAGGGGTTAGTTTCTAGTAAATTCCTTTTTTCTAGTGTTCATTATTCATGTTGTGGTTGGTTACCTAGTAGATAACGATCTACTTTACATGGTAGCAGGGTAGTTTGTAACAAGCTATTTTGGAATGTGACAGAAATGGGGAAAGTAGGCTAGGTCAGCCCTATAATAGAATTTGGAAATAGAGGATCAGGTGTTACATCCTATATTTAAGGATTAGATACACTTAAAATAGAATTGAATTAGAAAGCCTATTATATATTAATTTGGTTTCAATGCAGAAAATTGATTCACTACAGGTAAGGCAAACTGGGAAGATTGGAAGCATCTTATAATAAGGCTAAGTGGTATAACAGATGCAATAGAAGCAATATGGAGATTAGAAAGCAGAAGAAACCCAGTATTCAGCCCAGTTGACCAGAAATGCATACAAGAAATTAGAAATTCAATGGATTATCAGATGTAATGTTTTTGTTGGTTTCAACCTCAAGCCAAAGTATTAGAGTCATAGGAATCTTTTAAAGCAAGATGAAGGTATGGGAAGGAACTACAATCTTTTTGCAGAGTTGAAGAAAAGTTTAACGATGTTTGTTCAAGTTTTTCTACAAATGGAATGAGAAATTAGACATGGGTGGAAATTTATCTTCAATAAGACAGCTCTGAGGTAATCTTCAGGAAGAAATTGGGTCAAAATTCAGAGACAAGAATCAGACATTGCAGAGATAATTTCTCATGATGTAATTTTGAAAATTTTGGCCAAGGATTATTCAAATTTTTCCAAACTACATGGCTCTGCTTTGAGTAAATAAAGAAAGAAAGAGTATAGAGTATTTGGTCTTGGCTTTTGCACGAAGCAAGAATTGGCACATAGGTTAAGTCAGAAAATCACAAGCGTTAGTAATAAAGGAATACAGAGGCATAGTACGCAAGTAAATGAGAAGAATTCTTGTTAATTATGCATTAAAAGGTCCTGGATCAAAATTGAGAAAATGATTAAAACGTTATCAATAAAGTGCCGCTATGCTAGAAAAGTCTTCTTTGAAATAAAGAAAATCAATGGAAAAGAAGTTAATACTTTTATGTTAGCGGTAGATGAACAAGTTTTTCATATAAGAAAATGATAGAAGAAAATTGGTATTCTTTTTGGAAAATAATGGCTACAAAAAATATTCAAATATAGAAGTTTTTTAAACTTTTAATTTTTGTAAAAATCGTGTAGGTAAAAGAGCTAATGGCAAGGCATCTCATGTGTTAGGATATGGAGCAATTGAAGTAGAATCAGTTGTAGATGGAAATATCTCAATTATTTTTTGAATGATGTTTGGTATGTTCCTGATTTAAGAAAAATTTATTTCAGTTTGGGCAGCTCATGATAATATCCCAAATAGTGAATTTAATATCTGAAACAGGTATGTAGTTTTATGGTTAGAGCAAAAGCTATTTTTATTAAAGGCTATCGTACACGTAAAGGAAGGGCCTTATTCCAAGTTGCATGGTAGCTATCCTTTTTATAACCACTTTCTGTTCTTTTCGCCTTCTTATAAAGTTTAATATATACACTATATTTCATATTAAATTAAAGTTTGTTATTTTTTTATTTTTTTATATATTTTTAAGAAGAATATGTTTGATATTAGGTTTACTTTCTTATTTTTGAAGAATGAAAGGTGTTGAAGTGAGTTATAAAAATATTTATGTTTCTTTTTAACTTCCTTGCCTTCTAAGTCACCACCACTATTTAAAAACAAAAATGTCCTTTGTTTTTTTTTTCAACTTCCTTGTCTTCTGAGTCACCATCACTATTTAAAAACAAAAATGTCCTTTTGTTTTTTTTTCAACCTCCTTGTCTTCTGAGTCACAACCACTATTTAAAAAAAATGTAGTAATCCAATACAAACCAAATTTTTAAATAATTTCTCATGCAAACAAATCAAATATCCATATATTTGGATTAACATTTATCAAACATTACCAATTATTTATAAAATTCTGATTCCTTCTTAA
>JABUQX010048385.1:5000-25954 GCA_015478945.1 Trachelipus rathkii
AGAAAGACGAGTCTCTCTCTCTCTCTCTCTCTCTCTCTCTCTCTCTCTCTCTCTCTCTCTCTCTCTCTCTTTCTCTCTCCTCTCTCTCTCTCTCTCTCTCTCTCTCCTCTCTCTCTTCTCTCTCCTGATAGGTGAACTGAATACATGAAGTCAATTGGTTAACTCCAATCTAAAAATCGACCTATATATCCTGATGCGTCGGATAAAGAGCAAATATATGCAAAAAATAACGGAACTACTACGCGCTATTTTAAATTCCTAATTGAATACAATTGCTGCCTCGAAAAATTAATGTTAAGCACACAATTAAAAACTAAAGATCCATTCATTTTCGGCTATATATATAGATATATATTATATATACGATATATAATATATTATAGTATAATATAATATATATATATATAAGAAATACTAAATAATATATATATATAATATTTATATATAATATATATTATATATATATATTATGATATATTAAATATAAATATAATATAAAATATATATATATAGTATAATATATAATATCCTATATATATTATATATAGTATATATAATATAAAGTAATAATATATATAATAATAATATTATATATTATATATAATATACATCATATGGAAGTGGTCTCGTTTTAACAACAAAGAAAGATATATAGCAAAATTATCGAGTATTTGAACCCAATTTGACGACAAAAAACTATCTATAATAAATTATTGTTATTTAATTCACCATTCGACTCATCTTGGTGACAAAAGACATTTTTAAAAACGTTCTTTTAATTTCATTCTCTTAAAGTATAATCAAAATATTTCTGTAAATTATGAAGCGTAGCGTATGTGCTAACGTCTCAGACTCGTCAGTTGAAGGCTCATTGTTTGATTTCGTAGAAAGAAAGGATTTTAGAGTTTTCTTCTCTATTAATTAATTGCAATTAGAGTAATGTCTGAAATTTTAATAAAATAAAAATAATATGTAATATATTTAATTTTGTTCAAAACAATTATCTTATAATAATATTGCTTTTCATCAATAAATACAAAGTTGAATAAAATTATTATATTTTTTTTACTTTTAGGTAGTAATGAGTTGACATAATTTTAAGAAACGGTTCTCTGCTTTGTCACAAAAGTTGGAGCTACCTATTCATCGAACCAGCTGATAACCGGTATCAGCTGACCACTGCTCCTAAACCATTATAAAAACATTTTTATATTTTAAACAGAAATTTTTCTTTAATTTCAGATATTTTTAATTTCAATTTATTTTTTTCATTTAATTTAAATTAATAATTTCACTTTATTTTTATTTATTATTTTTTCTTTAGCTAAAAAATAAATATATAAAATAAAAATACTTTTAACTAACAAACTAATAAAAGAAAGGATTTTATTAAAATAGTAGCTAAATTAAACCATTTTTTTTAATAAAATTAAAAACTTCTCTTTCTTTATCAGGTAATTTTCATTAATTTCTTTTTCAGAAATTTTAAAAACTTTGTCAATTAAGTTTTTGCTTCTTTAAAAAGTAAAGTTGTTAATTCCAATTATTTTTTTAATTTTCTTTGGGCTTAAATAGAATCAAGGTTTTTAATATTGCTTCTTCTTTCTCTCGTTATATCTTAAAAGCACACACACATAATATATATATATATATATATATATATATATATAATTAATATAATATTAGTAATACGAAATCTAGAAAAAATAAATATTTTATAACAATGATATATATAATAAATATATTATATATAAATATCTTATAAATATGTTATTATATTAATCTATTAAATATAATATATATATAATTATATTGTAAATTATAAAAACTATATATATATATATATATATATATTTATTATAAATATACATAAATATACTATATATATATATATAAATTATATATAAATATAGTATATAAATAGAATAATATAATAATGATATTATAATAATATATAATATATAAAGTATATATATTATATATTATATATATAGTATTATAATAAAATAATAGTATATAATATATATAATAAAAATAAAAAAAATAATGAAATATATATATAATGTATATAATAATATATATTATTATATATATATTTATATATATAAGGTATTAATATATATATAATATATATATATATAGTATATATATAGTTAGAACCCAACCGTTGTCCATATCATTGAACGGTTATTAAAAATTTTGATCTCACTAAAGAAAAAAGTTTATCTGAAAGAGTTAAAATGATTGACAGCCATTCGTCAAAATCGTTATATATATATATATAATAAATATATATATATATAAAATAATATATATATATAATATATATATATAATTATAATAATATATAGCCAAGTTAGGAACCAAACCCCTGTCCAAATATCATCGAACGGTCATTGAAATCTTTGTATCATCCTAGAATGACGAAAAATATTTATCTGAAGAATAAAATATGAGCAACCAAATAAATCGCAAATCGTCGATATATAATATATATATATATATATATATATATATATAATTTTTCAAAAAATAAAAAAATATATATTATATATATTAATATAATATAATATAATATATATATATATATATATATATATATAGTTTTCCAAAAGTAAAATGATCGGCAATATTTCATCATGAACGTCCAAATCTTAATAAATTGTCGTGACCCAATTATCGATACTTCTATTGACCACAATCGTAAATAAAATACAGTTTTCCTTCTATAAAATAACAAAGAGTAACATCTATAACATTGTTCAATATTCAACAGAGATTGTTAACATACATTATAATTAAAATTAAAAAATATCAAAAGAATATATAAAAAAATTATATACATATAAAAATAAATATACTGTTAAATAGCATCAACAAAGAAAACGTAATTCAGCATTAATCCAAACTTATTAAAAATATACAATATATAAAGAAAAAAAAAAGCAATAATGAAATTAAAATTGACGTTCCGAGAATTTTATTTTCTGCAGCAAGCTAAAAAGGAGCGCTAAAAAATGTTAAAAAAAGGATAAAAAATAATGCTTTTAAATTCACAAAATCAAAAAAAAAAAAAAAAAAAAAAAAAAAAAAAAAAAAAAAAAAAAAAAAAAAAAAAAAAAACAAGATGAAATGTAAAGAAATAAATCGAGGAGTCCTAGAAGGTGAACACCAAGCTTTAAAGGTGTATTAAGTTGTGGATTTCTGCTTCGAGTGAATTTAAATCAGTATTCGTGTGCAAACTTTGTCACGAAAATATTCTTTGTAAACAATCATTAAAAAAGGATCACTAATTAAAAGAAAGAAAAGAAAAATGCTATTAAAAATTTTTTTTATATAATGAGAAGATAAGAGGTATATATATATATATACTTAATATTAGAATATATATTATATATAATATATAATATACAAATATATATTTACGACATGTAAGATATATAAATATAAAGAATATATACATCTATATATATTTATTAACAAATAATTTGCTTAAATTCTGATTAAAATGAGGTTTGATAATTATACAACTCCTAAGTTTCTTAATAATCCAAAATTCCTTAACATTGAACATAAAAATTATAAAAGATTTTTCAAGGAAATTACTTCTTAAAAAGAAAAAACAAAGAAAATCAAATTTATGTTTAATTTGCTTTCTCTAGAAGAATTGTGGTTTATACAATTTTATTTTTAATTGATCAATGCTTCTCGATTAGTATCTTTGGTTGTCGAATCACTCCTCCCACCAAACCTTACCCACTTATAAAAAAAAAAAAAAAAAAAAAAAAAAAAAAAAAAAAAAAAAAAATTAATTTTTTTTTTAATAAAAATTTAATAATAAAAAATTTTTATTTTTTTTTTTTTTGTGAATATTAGTTGTATCTAATTTTATTTTTAATTTCATTTTCTTTCATTTCCTTTGATTAGAATTTCTTGTAATTCTTTTGCTATTCCTCCTCTTTATTTACATGAATATTCTTTTATTCGTATATATATGTAAGTATATATATGAGAATGTATGAATATATGTTTACAATGTTCATGTATGGAGAGGCATGTATATTTCCAAACTATTTACTCGTAATAATTACAAACTATAGCAGTACTTCGTTTTATTTAACTAAAAATTTGATTAAAAAAATGTTAAAGGTGACCTAGTTTATAAAACAAATTAAAACTGTTCTGAATTTCATAGGAAAGGAATTCTGGGTCAAACAATCTAAAACTTTTAACACATGTCCTGTTATTATAGATCTATCTATATTAATTGGATGGTATGAAAATTAGTAAATATAATACTGATTAGATAATCTATATATTTTAAACAAAATTGTGAAAATTTGCAAATCATGAAAGTCGAGTTAGGCGAGTCTATTCTCTATTTTTCTTTCTCTTTCACTTTCTCTCTCTCTCTCTTCTCTCTCTCTGTCTCTCTCTCTATATAATATTATCTCTGTCGTCTGTCTTCTGTCCTGTCTCTCTCTCTGCTCTGGTCCTCTCTTCTCTCCTCTCTCTCTCTCCTCTCTTCTCTCTCTCTCTCTCTCTCTCTCTCTCTCTCTTCTCTCTCTCTTATCTTGTAGAACTGAATACAGATGCCAATTGGTTAACTCCGATCTAAAAATCTACCTATATATCCTAATGCGTCGAATAAATATATATTATATATAAGATATTATATATCATATCTAAATTTAATAATATAAATTTATAGTGTATGTGCATAGCTATCATATATATATATATATTTTATATAATTTTTTTAGCGAAAAATGTTAACGACAAATAGTATAATCTACATTTGAAATTAATTATTGGTAAATAAACAAGTAGACGGCTTCGAAATATTAATATTTAGCAACAAAATTAAAAGGATGTCCATTATTTCCGCCAATTAATATATATTATATATAGTAATATAATATATATATATAATATAAAATAATATATATTACTCTTCAGAAAAAATAATATATATTATCATTATATATATATAAATATTATATATAATGATATAATATATAATATTTTGTCGTATATGTATATATATATAATATATATAATAAAATAATATATTTATCTTTTGTTATAAATATATAATTAAAATAATATATATATCATGTTATAAATAATATATATATATATAAATAATATATATATATAACATATAATACATATATATATATATATAATTATATATATATAGTATTACTAATATAAATTATATATATAGATATAACTATATATATATATATAGATATATATATATTAATATATATTTATATATATAATATATAATATAATAAATATAATATATAAAATATATTTAAGTATAATTATATTATATATATAATATATATATTATATATTTTATATATATATATATATATGATATTATATAATTATAACAGTATATATATCATATTATAAAATAATCTTTAAGAGAATAAATGTAGCAAATGTTTTACTACATTTCGGTGAATATATATTATATTAATAACAGATGATATAAATATATATATTATATGATATATGATATATTATAAGTATATAATATATATATTATACTAAATATATAATATATATATAATTAATAATATATAATAACTATATATATATATATTAATATATAATATAAAATATATATAAATAAATAATATATAATTCTATATATTAATATAATATTATTTGTATGATATATATATTTATATGCTAGCACTTAAATTTTTACTTCAATTATTAATGATTTAATATTCAATAAATAATTTCCTTCCATTTGTTATTATTTTTTTTTTTTAGCTAAAAAATATATTACTTTATATCAAAATATCTGTTCTCAAACACAAAGAAAAGATTTAATCATTTTACTAGAAAATAAAACTTTGTTTTTTAAATAAATAACTGAAACTAATTTTTAAATAAAAATGGAATTACTGACTATTTCTTTCGAAAATTTAAAAATATTCAATTAATTTTTGCTTCTTTAAAAAGTAAAATCGCAATTCAAAATTATTTTTTTAAACTCCTTCCTCAAATCGAACCAGGAACCAATATGCTAGCACACACACCACAAAAACCAATAAACACACACACCACAAAACTATACATATATATATATATAGATATATAAGATATATAATAATATATTATATATTATATATATATACGTTAGATATATATATATATATATAATATATATAAGTAATATATTATAATATATATATATATATATATTAAAGTTTAGGAAACAAAAGTAGAATGAGTTTAACGTTCATGAAAATTTGTCTCACCAAAAATGAAGAAAAACATAATTTATCTGAAAGATAAATAGAGGAGTGATAATATAATCGCCAAAATCTCGATTATATAATATTACTATTAATAATATATATATAAATTAATTAAATATTAAATTATATAAGATAATATATAAATATATACATAATCTATATATAATATTATAATATATATATATATATATATAAATTAATATATATATTAATAATATATAATAATATATTATAATATATTATATACTATATATATATATATATAATATATGTAATAATCAAAATAAGAGAGAGAAAAAGAGAAGAGAGAGAGAGAGAGAAGTAGAGAGAGAGAGAGAGAGAGAAGAGAGTAGAAGAGAGAAGAAGAGGAGATGAAGGAGAGAGAGTAGAGGAGAAGGAGAGAAGAGAGAGAGAGAGAGAGAGGAGAGAGACGGAATTCGCTTTCTTTGATTTTGTAATTTCACATTTTTATAAAGTTAAAGTGTACAGAAGTATTCTAATTCAGTTTCCTATATCACTATTTATTCATACCATCCATAATAGGTCTATAAATACAAGATATATGTTGAAAGTTTTACGGATGTGCTGAAACCAGAAATCCTTCCTCGGAAATGAAATACAGTCTAATTTGTTTATAGAAGCTAGTCATCTTTAAACATTGTATAATCAAGATTTTAGTTAATTAAAACGAAGATCCCTAAACGATAACTTAACCTTAAAACAGCACATCGAACATTACTGCGATAATATACATGCCTAACTACACATCATTGCACATTGTGTATACATTATATTTCAACACAACACAGCACACATCATGCTAACAATTATAATTATATATAAAAATATATATATATATATATAATGATATAATATATAATATATATATATATACAATATATATATAATATTAAATATATATAATATATTATATAATATATTATATATATATATATATAAATATATTATAGTAAATATAATATATATATATTATAATTATATGAATTATTATATATATCATATGATATATAATATATATATACTTATAATATAGTAATATATATATATTATATGATATAATACATAATATATAATATAAATATATAGTATAGATATAAATATATAGGTATATTATATTAATATTATAAATATTATAATATTATATATATAATATGTATATATATATACATTGCATGATATATCAATATAAAAATAAAACTGCAAATAAAAGAAATAATTGGAAGTATTTGGAAGGGAGAAAACTAAAGAAATTAAAGAGATATGGAGTAAGCATAAAATGTAACAAAAGGAAACAAAAGGTACAAAAAAAACATATACATAATAATTAAAATTTTAAGTTTTTGAGGAGGAAAAGAAATGGATTTTTTTTTTTTTGTTAAGGTGATGTTTCAGCGCGGGGGGGGGTGATATGAGTCGACAACCAGAAGTAACTCATTTGTTGCGTATGAAGCATTTGATGGAATAAAAAAATAAATTGTATAAAACTGAAAACTGTCTATTTTCGTGGTTTCTTCAGAGAATAAATAAATAGATTGTTCTTTTTCTTTGAACAGTATATTTGCTTGATATAGATTATGTGATTGTTTGGTATATACTAAGAAAGTTCGTGAGGGGATGAGTTAAGAAAATAAATTGAATAGACGTTTTCTGAAGAGTTGGTGTCATAACATGGAATAAGGTATATAGTATAGCCCGTAATAGTTATTTGGAAGTTACAGAGTAAGATATGTAGAGTGGTTTTTTTTGAGATGATATCTACTCAGCATAGAATCGGACTAAAAAAGGCGAATTACCACCCGGTTTAGGAACTATCTGAAAAGGAGAATTACCAGCCATATGGTAAAGGTGCAAATATGGTAGTAAGATGTTTTGTTTTGGTGAGGGGGTTTGGTTGTGCCACCTGGGCTCAGGGTGAACCCTAACATTTTCGATACCGTAGTGAGGGCCCTCGCGGTCCCGTGAAACTCTAGGTGGATTTTTCTGACTGCGCGATTCTCATCCTAATAGGTTAATTACAGAGTGTGCGGATAAGGAGCGAGATTCTATATGATACGTACTTATGTCAATTAATTAATACTCACACATACCTTATCTTTTATTCCAGATGTGCATGTCTAACGCCACCATTACCCCAGTTCTTATGATGGGATGAAAGATGAAAATTTAAAAATATATAAAATAATAATTATAATAATAAATAATAATAAATTAAATAATAATAATATATTAATTAATATATATATATTATATAATATATATAATATAGATATATATATTATTAATTATATTATAATATATAATGATATATATAATAATTAGAAATATATATTAATATATTATATATATATATAATATAATATATAGTAAGTGGGTGTACAGACCCACCACACACACAAAGGAATTTATTCAACCAATGGGATTGTCTACAACTCTTTTAATGCAATGCCAATACATTTTTATTATTTTTTTTTTTATAAATTAATCAATATACCATAATAACAAGTCCTGAAGGGTATCAAATAATTAGATTTATTTAGAGGCTAAATAGAAGTGTGACATTACAAACAAGAAATTATGAGAGTATTGGCACATTGTAATTGCGATGGACCATATAGGTAGGAAAATTGGCAGACGGTGGCCGGAAGCAAGTATTTGCGGAGGTGCGATACAAAGGGGAAAAATTTGATAATTGAGTTCGGTGGAAGATCCCATCATTCCGAGATCAGGTTAAATAGGTCAATGCAGAGTGCGAATATCACACCCTTCCTCGCATAGCCAACTCGTCGGTTGGAAATAACTTACGATAATAATGAATTATACTTTACAGTTTCACTCACCTCTAACTTAGATTATCGATCGCATATTATTTTGCCACGCGAGATTTGCGAAGGCTTGTCCGGAATAAAGCCGAGATATATAAACTAATTGATTGTAAAGCGAACCTATTTGGTAGAAGCACTCGCATACTGAACAACAAGCTATCACGTAAAAAAAGATAGATAGCCAAAGCTGAGGATTCACTGCTGTCGGTCAGCCAACCTTATGTAAGGGGTCCATACTAAGTGTCCTCGCGGAACCATTTTTTTAATTATGGGGATAAGAGAAGAGTGATAATGGTATCGATAAGTGAGAGAAGATAGAGAGAGTAAGAGAAGAAGAAAGAGTAAGTAAGAAGAGAGAGAGAGATGAGAGGAGAGAGTAAGATAGAGAGAGAGAGAGAATAAGAGCAGTAGAGAGAAGAGAAGAGTAAGAGAGAAGAGAAAGAAGGTGTGATATTATTAGAGAGAGTAGAATTATTATTTCAATGCTAATAATATAAAATGAGTAATAATCAATGTGCTAAATAAATCATTACATTTACTACTTATATTATATATATATACATATAATAATAATATTATAACAAACAACATTCCAGCTTATACATGACATCATTAATCTACCTATATAATCAAACATTATCTATTATGGATATTAATCATCATTATATATATAGAGTATATAGTATAATATATAATATATCATAATATATATCATAATATATATTAATATATCTATAATTATATATATATATTAAATTATATAATTAATATAAAAATATTATATATAATATATAAATATATATATGATAATACACAAATAATAAAATATTAAATATAAAATAAAAATAGTATTAAATGCAAACTGTAAGACAATTATTCTGGTTCAATTAATTTTATCTAAGCGAATTTCAGTAACACATGTTGGTCTTATAAATTAGTTTATCTAGTAACACGAATTATACTCTCTCTCTAAGTACTGGGAATGTTGAACTAATACTAACCTACATGATTGCCGGGGATGGACTAAAAGAGTAGATAGCAGGACACACTTCATTAACACTTATTGAATCAGAAAATACTAGAAGCCTTATATATCCTCCGGCCCTACAGAAGCCGCTTATGGACTATCGCAAAGATAGGCGAATGACCAACTATTATAATACTTCATAAAGGTTAGTCTACTGATTGCTTCTTATCATTAACCCTTAATTGAGATAATAGTTCTCTTAAGAAGTTTGTTCTTTATTGGTATTAATATAAATTGTATATATATTATTTGAACATATATAGTATACATACTATTATATTTATATATATATATATATTATAGTAATTAATATATAATATTAAATATAATAAAATAAATATATATATAATTATAATCACTTACTAAATCCATGGCAATCTTCATCAATTCAATGATAAATAAAATTAGGTGACTTATGTTATAACTAATTTTGGTGAGGATGCTGATATTAGTTAAGTCTTTAGTAGCGCTAAGCTTATTAGATCAGTAAAATAATTTATTTTAATAATATAACTAAAAACCGAATAAAATAATCTACTTATCTATTTACTCGGCTACGCTATCTACTTCTCAACTCTCATCCTCGTCTCAACTCTCCTATCTAACATCTTCAAGTCTTACTCCCTATAACTCCATTACCTCTATCTTACATTCTCTCTCATCTCCATTATCATAATCTCTTATCAATACCTCTTCTAGTCCCTATTCATAGCTCATACTACTATATATATTTATCTATCTCCTAATACATATTATATAATATATATCATATATTATCTATATATAATAATATAAATATATATATACATATATATATAATATTATATAGGGGGAGTTTAAAATAGTCATATTTTTTTTTTGTCAATTTTTTTTTGGTTTCTTTTTCATTTCTTGTTTTTTTTGACATTATTTTAGACATTTGCATCATTGATGTTTAGGCCGTTTTTTTAACATTTGGAAGCTTTTTACTTGTGGCCGAATAAAAAAATCTCATACGTGTTCAAGTTCATTGAAGTAATGTATTCTTTTAGGGTATATTGGATAGTCTTGAAACCAGACTTTATGGTTTGTATTAGAGTGGACGACTATTTTTGTGATTTTACAGTAAATATTAAATTTTATATGAATACTCTGAGGAAGTTATTGAATATTTTTATGTTATTTATATGTAATAGAATGTGTTGTAATATTCATGATGGAGTCGTTTTTGATGTTTATAGTTTTAAGGTAGATAATACTGTATTTTTTTCTATGATGTGTCATTAGGGGTCGCATAATATGGTCAAGACAATTATTTAAGATTGGATTGATGACAATATGTTGAACATTTTAACTTTAGATACTCTCTCTTCTCCTCTCCTCTCTCTATATAATATTATATAAGATAATATATAAAAATAGAATATATATATATATATAATAATATAATATAATATATAATATATATAAATATATATAATATATATATATATATATATATTATATATATAGCTATAATATATATATATATAATATATATATATATATATAGTATAAAAAATATATATATATAATATATATATAAATATATATATAATATATAATATAATATATAAATAATATATATACTGCAAGGAAAATTGGACCTTTATTGCAATTACCGGTAGATTTAATTTTATCGACAGATAAACTATTTTTCGTCATTTGCGCAAGAGTCATAAATTTCTTCAAATAACCTTCGACGCATATTTACCAACGGTTGGTTTCAAATCCTGAATTTCTGTTTTTTGAACCTCCCTTAAATATTTTCTTTGCCGTGGAACTACCAGGACTTAGATGTAGAACCTAAAGCATTTTACCAAGTTCGATACCACTGCTGGATCCTAGGCATCAATGGTCTAGAAAACCTCTCCTCTTGAATAATACTATGCCAAGTTACTTGAAATAAAAAAAAAAAATGAAAAATGAATAAAAAATCTGATTTCGACTACATTTTTTCATACTCCTTCATCATCATCCTTTCCTCTTTTTAAACTACGAAACAAAACAATATCTAAGCCTCACGAAAACCCTTTTGAAACAAACGTTGACCCCCCCCCCGCTTAGGTTCAAAGAACCATTGTTTAGAACAACTATTTAAACAATTTTCAATCGACGATTTTGACTAGCCTTCAAAAGTGCTTAGCTTTTTAAAACAAACTCAACAATATAAAAATAGCTCAAATGTTCAAAAGTAACAGTTTAAAAAAAAATTATCTATTTAAAACAACTTAAAATCATCGCTGGGCAATAATACTAAACATTTGTAATTTCATTCAATTTCAAACTACAACCAGAAATTGTAAATTGAAAGCGACGCGTATAGAAACTAGGTTCAGAGCAAAATCAAAGGTGTAGGGGTTCGAAACAGTATGGAAGAATACATGAATATATTTTACTTTTTCTTTTTTTTAAAGACTCGATAATAGAAAAATCTTATCAAAAGAAAAATAAAATAAGTAAATTATATATAAATAAAGATATGTATTAATTATATGTAATATAATCTGACATATGTAATATATATATTTAACTCTTTATAATAAAAGAAATTAGATATATGTATAAGATGTCTTTAGTACTGTAACAGAAATATATATATGATATTTTAATAAATATATATATAAATTATAATCATTTAGTAGAGTAAAATGAAGTAACTGTTATTGGATTTTGATTGGTTGCATTAGAAAAAATAGTATTTTGGCGGATGAATAGGGGTATTATTAAGTTTGGAGTATATTGGGTAGTGAGGAAACTTGGAGAAGTTGGTAATTGGTGGGATGAATAGATAGATGACTTTCCGACTTTATGTATTAGTTACAAGAAAGAAGGCGACTTTACTTGATCAGTTGGAAGTATTCAGCACCCATATACTAGCTTTCACCCAACAGTTTTTCAAGCGAAAGGTTTAGTGACACAATATTAGTACCCGCGAGAGACATGGTAATCCCGATACTCCTATAGAACTCGTTGATTAACGTATAGAAAGGGAATTAGTACCCTTGGAGGTGTCCGACAGTGACCCAATCCAAGTACGCGTTGAAACAAGTCTTCGAGAAGACTGAAGGACCCTTGTGACTGAACGAGGAAAGATATGTAGTTAAGAAGTGAAGAGATAGTAACGGAAATATTACATGAAACAAAGGTTCCAAAACTTGCAGATGCGGCTGAACTGAAAATAGATGTGCAACACACTCGATATACTGTAAAAGTAATTGAGTACTATAATTAGTGAATGGGTTTAATTATAGTAAGAGTAAAAGAGATGTTATTATGTCGCTTCTGAAAGAAATTAAAAGTATGTATCCCCATGACAAGTGATGGCAGTAGAGATCCACATACAAGACAAGGAGCAAAGTATAATTCCCCTCTCCTCCCGGTACATAATACAGCACTGTATAAAGGTAGCACAAACAATTAAGGAAGAGTGCGCAGGGACACGTGTTAGAAATCAGAATGGAAGAAGTGGATAGCTCCTCACTACGAATATTACGATTATTATTTGGAAGTGCAACGTAAAAGTAGAGAATAGTTAGAACAAGGTTCTTTGCCACAGTTCAATAACAGGATTTGATAAGGAACATGTAGACTCTAGATAATGGTATGTACGATGCCAGGATCCCACGGTGAGCATGTCTAGACTTGAAATCAGTGCGAGCAACTGGACACAATCCCTAGTGCTGCAGTTTAAATTATCCTAGATAGGAATATTATTAGCGGATGAAACACGGAACAGGATGACGCACAGTGTAGTATGGACGGTGCATAAACAGTTACGAAATGGTAACTGTATAGCTGCGTCGGGTCCATCTTAAAATCCTACTGGAAATGCAAAGGAACTAATCTTCGGTGGAGCATATTTGCATGAGGTATGTTGTAGCCATGTTTAGCATAGGTTTGATTTGAAATCACAAATCAGCACAGACACCAAAAGAGTGTAAACAATACTCCGCATATAGAACACAACCGAATTCACATGCATCAATTTACGCTTCCAATAGGACCAATATCCATGTGTGCTCGGTTACACGAGACCTATTATATACATAATAGAGTTTGACACTCTATACACGCATCATAGCCGGACGTCCTGTTGGCTTGCACGACCATCGATAAGAACTCCTAAAAAAGCCAACATATACCTACATTATTAATGCAAAGTTATTATATCACACTAACACCCACAAAGACCGTATCACCATTCATGTAACAAATTGGCTCGCATAACCTGTAAGAGGTCTGATATGCCAAGATAGTTCTGTTATTCCGATGAGACCATCATCTACACTGACTACTATGAATCATCTAACACAGATAACTAACAGACGACACTCATGATAGATGACCTCTAGCGAAGTCACTCACAGCACTAGTCCTCTTTACGTCAACCAACTATTTAGACTTGCAGCTAGAACGCAGCCACCTCGCGCTTGCATTCAGCACATAATTCTCGTAAACTACAGGATCTCTCAAGTCACATTCCATAATGGAACGCCTGAGATTATGAAATTCTTGATTCATACACCAATGGAAGAAATAAAGGCTGCCCAATATAGAGTGAATTAACTCAGCCCCGCTGTGTTGTCCAGAAGTGACCTGACTCACCATGGTTAAGGCATAACCCTCCACCATTGAACTGAGAATCTACGGTACATCGCAGGAGACTTACACGTACACTGAGAACTCTCTATGAGCTTGATCTTATTCTGACACTGGTCAGACGTAAGCTTCATAACACCCCACTATTGGACACATACGACCGTACAACGTGATCTTGCTGCCCTCTTCTAACCAATACTACTCTTCTGCCATTCCGGTATAATCAACGACACTCTCTCATACACTCCGCATTCTGGGATACACGAAGCGAGACTGATGCAATAGAGATGACCATAAGTATGATGCACCACGATGACAGATAGAGACAGCATAGATGCACCCTCCATCGACCTGCAATGCATGACATCTCGATAAATATTATACTAACACATTACAATGATTCATATTGCTATCATTAATATATATACCCACTCAAATACTATATTCATTATCATTAAATATCTAAATATCACAATACCAAAATATAAAATAATAATGGATATACATAACTACTACAATCATCTCGTACCATCACTCCTCTATTAATTATTTAAACTAATTAGAGAGTATATGATCAATGCCAAGACTACAATATTGGAATACATACATAGAAACGATAATATCACCAAGTCAAACCTCTGAGATATAGGATACGTTGACTTGGGTGATAACACCATAAGAATAAACTTATATTTGAATCTGCTATAACTTTCTAATTCTAGAAGAAAATTAGTAAGATGATCACAGTATCTTATAAGATGCTTTCATTTAATCCGACAGAAAAACTGTGCCACTAAAATTTGTATTATCTGTTGAATCCCGAGCACTTTTTTATTCATATTTCAAACATTCGGTGCACCATAATCTCCATAATATCTGCATCTCATACATCTGGATCAATCATTGGTTATGAAGATAATTGGTCTAAAAAAAATGATACAAATCGATTAAATTGATCGCGCGATTAGTGCCATCTACTCTCGGATCATTAAGCCTTCACTTCGAAAACGATTTCTGTAAAATCTATCGATCTCCGTAATCTCATGGTTCCTTCTCTTCCACTGGTTGGTTCACTTCTTTCCACGTCCGAACAAACCCCCCAATATCTCCTAAAGCACTCTATATCTGGAAATTCGCTACATAAACGCCCATTTTCACCGCAGTTTGTAGCATTGGTCTAATAGGCGGGCCTTCGTGAAGCTCTGATTTTGTAACACCGAACCTATGCACTTCTACTAAATAAGTAAAACTTGATACGCCAAATATTAAAATTGGAACAGTATTTTTTTTCCTATAATGTAATGATTTAGTTTGGATATATTCGTCCTTCACCGTAGATGCTGATGGCTCCACCCGTAGGGGGCCAACTTTCCATTTATTTAGTCGTATTTTCATCTTAATATCGCATGCCGAGTTCCCCACGTTGACCAAGTCATCTAATTGGGTATCACGAAACACTTTCGCTAAACTACTGGTTCATTTTGGTTGTTTTATTTTTTTGGGGGGGAAGATAAGGCCTACATCACCAATAACCTGTAATAGCTTCGTCTAAGAGTTTCTTACAAAATCCAAGTTCCTCATATATTCAAATTCTTCTAATCACTATCCCGAAGTAATATCAATCCTTATTTCCCTTCTCGAAAGCGCATCTAATCTCCTCGGAAGAACTGGTAAAAAGAGTGGTCTCCATCCAACCTGTGAATTTCGCTCGTCATAACGGCATCACCTCAGTCATCAAATATATTACATAAATCTTTATAATCAATAATACTGGTTCGTATACTATATCACTGATTCCTCTTGTGGAGATGAATCCTATCTCTTAACCTCCTCTTGAAACTTCCGAAAATCAGTCCTGTCGAATCTCTAAGTTACACGTCATAATATACATACCTAAAAAGCTGGGACGACATTGTTCCATTGCTCGTCTTCTCTAACACATCCTTAGCTATACATATTAGCGGGCCTCGCATATCACCTCTAATAACTATAAAAAATTGTTGCCATTCACACAAAAGACTATATTATGGCCTTCCCACATATTCTTTGATAAACACAAATAAATTAGCCTAGGTTTACTGGTCCATAATATATCAGTCTACTAGGAATAAAAAATATGAATATTATAACTATCAACAATATACTATAAACAATAAATACATATATTTATACTGCATTAATCAAGATATGTAATTAATACTCCATGTAAGAACAAATGACACCACTGGACATAACATATTAAAATAAAGAGATAGTAATAATTAGAGATAATGAAGAAAGAGTTTATGATATTAATAATGTATTTATATATATAGCTAATAACAAATTGCTACTTCTAAAGGATATTGAGCAATAATTAAATAAAGTAAAGATAACTAAGCCTTATTATAGTTATTAAAATAAAATTTATATCATAATATATATAAAAAGGTATCAAAAATAAATAAGAAAGGAACCCAAGACTATATTAATAGACTTAAATATACCTCATAAATCTTTGTTCTAATACCATAATACGCTATATATATATAGATAGGGTATATATATATATATAATGCAGATCAAACACTAAAAATAAATCTAGATATGTAATGAGTATATATAGTAAAATACTTATTCATAACATAAAATGTTAGTGTCTACTCTAAGAACTTGTTCAGTGAGAAAAGTGTAACACTGATACAAATCACGAGGATATATAATATAAAGAATATTTTAGGAATTGTTTCAGAAAATGTTGAACAGAAAGATGGAGGAATTAAGTTTTAGAGTTAGTAAAAAACCAACTACATTTTTATTACATCATTTAAAAACAATGAGAAAGATCAGAAGCCAGTTGTTCCAATAAGTAACATGTATGTTAGTGAAAAATGATCAGACTCTCGCAAAATTTTATAGTCAAGTTCTAAAAAAATAAAAAAACGAATATTATTCTTATATATATATCAATATTTTATCAATCTCCAAAAGATATCTCTAATAAGAAGCCAAATAAAAATTACAAGTAACTACATATAACTCAAAACAAAAATCTTTTTCCTATGGGTTTCCTACTGGAAATTTCCTATAAGAAAATTAATGAGTCTTTGAAAATTTTATAAAGTTCACATCATAATAAACATTATATTTTAAAATATAATCAATCCCAAAAGTATATTTATTCCATATCTTCACATATTCTTCAACTTATACATACTGGGTTTTCTTCAAAGAAAAATAGAAAATAAAATATGTTTTTTTATATAGTTGAAAAAATATATATATATATAGAAGAAAAAAACTCATTTTCAAAATCTAATAATTATTTTTCGTAATAAAAAATTTGAAAATTCAATCTGAAAAAGAGTATATAGAAAATAGATTTGAATGCTGTTCTAGTGACTAACAAACCTCATTTTCCACACAAAAGATCAGATTGGATTAGCTATCCGTGACATCAGATCACCACCAAAAATACGAATCAGCATGACAGGAAGCTGAATACATAACTCTTATTATGTCACTTTACAAATATTAACCAAAAGCATAGCAAGACAAGGCATTTGAACTCATAAATTAGTGTAGCAAGGATCTAAAGTATATCACATAATTATTTATTTTCAAAAATTTTAGTTCACCTAAATAAGGAAACGATGAGACTACGAATGAAATAAAATACTCTTCGAAAAAAAATTCGAAAATGCCACAATGTTACCAGAATAGGAAAATAATAAGTTTAAGCAACAATCAGAAAAAGCACAAAATTTAGTAAATAAGGAAAATTAGAATCGGCGATAAATTACACATTACGCCTAAAAGAAGAAAATGACTTTAACACAAAAGGAAAAGATTAAAAAGTACAATCCTCCGAATAAGAAACAAAAAAATCAGGAACGTTCAAAGACGAGTCAAGTAAATTATAGGGAGAATACGAAATACCAAAATACAGTCTGACACCCAAAACAAGACCGAAGGGATTGGAAAATATATCAGAAGAAACAATGTTCGCATAATAAAGAATACGGGAAGGTGGAAATATAATAAATAAACCCAGAAATAAAACATCTATAGAGAATATAACTCTCATAATAATAGCCAAAGAAGTAGAGAGAGGAGTAACAAGAAAAAACTAAAAATGGAAGTCAGCGCTGGAGAGGACACAGGCCAGAACATATGGCAAAAAAATCCAACATCATATAGATCCCCGACAATTGCCTCTAATCAAGAAATGCTTTAAAATAACATAATGGATGAAGAGTTCAGACAAATTAACCGCACGGTCATAACGGTGTAACACACACCCTTATCCAAAAAATGAAGTAAACCAAAGATCCAGCAATAAACGAACCTATAACATTGCCTTCCCACATCAACACAAAAAAGTATTAACAGATCTGACCCAAAGGTATCACAAACATAAAAGAACAACATCAAGGAAGAGCAAAAGGATGTAGTAGACATACCTATGAAAAAGCTCCTACTGAATAAAATAAAATATATGAAAATCAGCTGAAAGGCAATTTAAATAATGAATACGTGGAAGCAGAAACAGGTAAAAGCTTCAGATAGGCACCCACCTCGGCCTAAGGAAATAAGGACTGCTACAAAGTGATGAAAAAAAAAAAATTCATGGAAAGGGTAATGAAATGTGAAAATTAATGTAAAGCACCGTAAACCAGTAAAAGAGTGTGTCTAGCTTCCCCAAAAGATTGATCGTTTAAATAGTAATAAACCAACATCCGAAAGAAAACAGCTGGAATGGAAAAGAGTATTAAAGTTGGAAAAAGACCAATTATCCCACTGATTTTATAAGCCATACATTTTGGTACGGACGAACTCCCCATAAGTGAAAAAAGAAATTTCCCTAGAAGCTAGCAATATTGCGGATGAGATTTCAAAAGAATTCAGAAATCTTATTCTAGTATGACAGTTGGTATCAAGGTAGAAGAGCTATGAAGGCGAAGGCGGCGAACGGCACCGAGCGCCAAATATGTGATAAAAGGTATATTATAGAGGGAATCGGATATCAACAATCCGGTCCCATACCGTCATAGACAACATTGAAAGATCAACCAATAAAACGAAGAAGCAATATTCGTATTGTAGTCTGGACCAAACGCTTTGGGATTAGGTCATACGTACCAATTCCGAATGTGAGCATCGCGCAATTACATAGGGGTATAAATAAAAATTTAAAGGGAGAATGTTAAGTGACCATCTGAAGATATCATTTTTTTAGACCTCGAGTCACGATCAAGCGAATCAGCTATGAATAACTCATCTTGGGTACAGAGGAAATACACGAGATACAACTGAGAAAGATTTATTGAAAATAAAAAATGTAAAAGTAAAAGAGATTTAAAAGACTCATCCTCTGAACTCCTCGTTATTGAAATTAAAAAACCACTCAACCCCTTAATAACCTAATCAAACAACCTAGAGATCACAGGAATAAATAAAAACCGAAAAAAGAAAAGAAGAACCCCCATCTTCTCTACATATCCACTCGCTAAAGTTGTACCCAAGTAAGAAGCAGAAAGACACAACGATCAAAGCAATGGTCAGACACCCTCTCCCACGCGGATATAGAAATTGGCCTTGGTGTGGCCCCAAAACGGCGCGTTCAAGTTAATGAACAAAGCAGAAAGATACATGCTAGAAACACTCATTACGTATAATAACAGGAAATCAAAGAACTGGAACGAGGAATGAACTCTACAAAATAACCTGGATATAGAGTCCAGTACACAAAGATTTGAAAACAAAATTATGAAAAGAGAAGAAAAAAGAAACTACATCTCAAGAGTGGGAGAAAATATAAAAACGGAATAAAAACCACAAAAACAAAAAAGGCAATGAATGGCTTATTGGCAATAGGCCAGTAACGCAATATATGTTTTGGGAATTAAACTGTACCCACATAAATAAATACTTCTACCCGACAACAACAACAAGAGCAACGCTCACAACAGGCCACACAAAACAAATCTACAAAAACCATGAGCAACAACCCATATACACTCCCGAATGCACAATCCCTAATGACAGATAATGATAATGCCACAAAAGATACGAACCCCAAAAAATAAATATAAGATAAAAATAATAAGCAAGAAAAAGGGAACCATTCTATAGAGGTTAAAATAGAACATAAGATGCAGCTGAACAACCTCAATAACAACCAAACAAGCAATACAC